>SNQJ01S0011805.1:84984-110247 GCA_010110895.2 Picea sitchensis
CATTGTCTAAATTGTACATTTTTTACAAAATGGCATATCATGAAACATTTTGTATGGATCTCATTGTTTCTACATTTTATGTTGATGAATGTATGAATTTCAAAGTGTTTTGATTTCCACTATTTTTTTTATAAGAAATAAATCTAATCTAAACAGAAATAAATCTATTCTCAAAAGACAACTCTCAGAAACAGTAAATAGAAATAACTATGTATCTCTATTCTTCTAAGATCTAATTCCACATAAAAATATCACTACAAGGATATTCCTAGGAAACATAGATTTACACGGTTTTATAAAGGGAGAAACCAACATGAACATCATGAACATGAATAGAATAATCCATGAGTTGAAATCAATGTACACTTTGGGATTATGGATGGATTTGGGATAATGAAGACATGACCAGAAGATGAAATGTCAAACTTAAAATCTCCTATATCCTTCAATTTAATATATCTTAGTATAGTAAGTTGAATATTGTTTTTCAATAGTTGGAAGGAGAAACTCATACATCGAATGATAGAAGGATCACTTAACTCATTAATGTAGATTTTGATGAGTTTGTAAATTCAATAACTTACATTTAACTAATAGAAACTATAATTACCTTTACAATATTCAATAAATTCACTTATTATAGGAGATGTTTGTTGAAGACTATACAAAGATATTTTAGGTTCTAGCAACTATTTCACAAAATTCGGATAGATTTATAAAATTTTAATGAAATGAAATAAATTTGTTCTCAATTTGGTTGAGTATTCAAATAGATTTGGAGTGTGTTAGCGATTAAACTTGTCATGTTCTCCTAGAGGGTGCTTTTTGTCTAAATCTATGGTTGTTTGTCTTTCCCCCCCTCTTTTTACAGATCCGATCACAGTTTTTCCCTTCTTGGCGTATTTTATCTTTGTTTGTTTTCCTTGTGTCGACTGCTTTTCCCTGACAAAATGTGCCCGAAAGAAGTCAGTCCAAAGCTTGTCCATTTTCCTTAAGGTTGATGGCTTCTCCCTTTTTCCCATCACTGAACCTTCGCCTTCCTGAGCCTAGGTCTAGTCGGCCAAACCTCCATTTTTCGCTTTTCTGAAGAACCAAGAAAGATTGAGCGGTGGCACAAATCAAGCGAGTGGGCAAAGATCAGTTTTCAATGGTAAGGATCTAACGATTGGGTAGATCAATAGCCATCAGGTGATCAATGATCACAAAGTTGCATGGGGTATAATGTTATGCAGAGTCGCGATTTCGTGATTCGAGAGAGCAATGGAGCAGAGTCTTCAAAACTCGTGAAGCCCAAAGCGCCTAAATCCCCAAGCCCGTGATAATAGGAAACTGTTTGATCTCGTGACGATAGGTGGCGACAGATCGAGCTTTTCAGGAATCAACGTTTTGGGTTTCTCGTCAAACGCATACACCCACAGCCTAAAGTCCCGAAATGCGAAATGAAAAACATTGGGGATGGGCCCATGGTCCTAGCCGGTGATCATATGGATGAGGAGTAAGGGAGGCGACAACACAATGCAGCCACCGTCGCGATTTCGACAATCGAGATTCTCGAGAGTGAGGAGTTCACTCCTCCCTGTCACCGATACATGAAATCTGTGAGCCGCCTTTGGTTTTAGGGCAAGGTCATGACCCATTGTCATATGGAAAGTAGGGCTAGAAGGAAAGTTAAGTGCCTGTTGAGTCCACAGACGGCTAAGAGCCAATTAGGGGAGTGATCCTGGCCGTTGATTCTAATGGAAGATTGAGTCGTTGGTTTGAACAAGGTGATTTCGCAACACTGGGTATCGGGGATCTTGAACACAGCATATGAGGATCCCCAAAAGGAAAATGTCGAAACATCTTTAAAGATGGCTGCAGGGTCATAGCCCCGGGTTATATCAAGGGCAGAGCCAAAAGAAAAGGAGGCTAGCCTCCAAGCCTTGGAAAGCTAGTGCATGGTCATCCCCTGTACATTCAGTCCCAACCACCCTCCATGGTGGAAGCAGTTAATGAAAGTTAAGAGGGTGGTTGAAACCTCAGTTCAACCCATAAATGGAAGGCATGGGGATGGTCAGAAGCAGTCAACCCGTGGTACCCCGATGGACATTTTCCCTGCAAAAGGCATGTCGTCTAAAGCAGTGTCAGGTAAGAAACTGTGTTCTCAATCTGCAAGAATATCATGCACACGTAAAGCCTTAAATGAAACAACTCAGCGACCCTCCCACTATTAGGGGAGCAAATTGCTCTAAAGTATATATGTTGAATTTTGAGATTTTTGCAGGTATCGATGGTAGAGCTAAGCTTTTGATTGTAAAGATTTAATGAAGCCTCTGATTCTTTGGTTCTAGATTGATATTTGAGACTTCTTGTTTAATGGTAGCCAACCTCTTCTTTCCCTCTTTCCTCTGAATCTTAAAGCCCGGGCATGGATGATCCAGTTGGGTGTTGTAATGACTATATAATGTATGTTTGATTATATCAATTTCACAGCATTTTAAGTTTCTTGAAGTTTCTCGGATCCGAGAGGATCTCATATCTGAGATTTTTCCCCTTTTAAAGGCTGCTGGAAGACCAGAGGTCTAGAGTAGACTTTATTTCCTTTTTCTTTCCCTCCACTTACTCACCATTATGCAAAATTACTGGCTTAAATTAGATCAAGACCTCACCTGTCTTTGCTGTTCCAACCTAGTTTTCTGAGTTAAAATGATATCGTTCTGAGTTTACTTCCATTCAATCACCTTTTATAAACAAATTGTGACATTTAAACTGATGGGTATCGGGCTTGTCCTCATCGCAATCGGAGGCCGACTTCCAGTGCTAACATTTCTAGCGTCGTTGCCAGGGACGAAGTTGAAGATTTTCCTCGAGATTGAATGACAAAGCTGACTGGTTCTGAAGGTGCATCAGAACTCAACACATCCAACATTGCTACTGTGAACCTGGCGACTCCATTGTGACGATTCCACTGAGATGAACCTATTGTTTCAGTTGTGGCTTTCAAAGGCAGACACACGTGGTCTCATCCACAACTGCCTTTAGCTACGCCTGAAGCTAATCTACAGAAAATTGTCAGAAAGGGAAAGGATTTTTGAGAAGGTACTTCTACTGCTGAGCCAGGTATTTCTGATGATTTTCACTATTCCCTAGTTAAAAATCCAATAGTTGCTTCTTATTTTCCTGATATACCCTCTGTTGGAGTTTCCCAAAGTTTAAAGTTTGGGAGTGTTCCTGTTGAGTTTTCCCCTCCCGGTCTTAGATTAGAGGGAGAAAGCCTTGCCACTCCACTTTCCCCTAAAGTTGTACCATGGTTTAGGCATAAGATTTATGAAGATTTGCTCATCCCTGGCTTTACAACCCCTCCTCCTATTACTGTTGCTACTGCTGTACCCATACCAACCTTTGTTCCCTTAAGCCCTGTATCCTTTTCTGCAAATCCTTTATTGTTCCCTTTCCCTCCTGCACGCTCAGTTCCAGTTTCCCTTGTGCGAACGCCTTCTCCTCCTAATTCTCCTCCACCTCATATCCTTATGGTAGGTGATAATCCCCCTGTGAATAGAATGGATGCCATAGTGGCTGCGAGATATGCCCCTCTGGTCCTACCTTAGCCCATGAACCCTCTCCCTGTTGGATATTACTTGAAATATATGCCTAAATTCACTAGGGAGGAGGACATAACTGCTAAAGAGAACCTTGCTGCTTTCTACAATTATGCAGACAACCTGAACATCGAAAATGAAGATGTCTGGATGAGAGTCTTTGTCCAAAGCCTTGATGGTGAGGTTAGGAAATGGTTTAGAGGACTGACCCCTAGATCTATTGTCAGGATTGAGGCTCTAGACAATGCCTTTTTGAGACAGTGGGGGGATAAAAAAGATTTCATGTATTACATGACAGAGTTTGGGTCCTTGAAGAAAAAGGAAGGGGATTCTATCTCTGACTTCTCCAAAAGATTCAATAAAATGTATAACAAAATCCCTACGGAGATTAATCCCACAGAAGCCTCCGCTAAGATCTCTTATGATAATGCTTTTGACCCTGATTTCTGCCTTCTGTTGAGAGAGAGAAGAGTTGCTTCCCTAGCTCTAATGAAATATGCGGCCGTGGAAGTAGAATCAAATGTGTTGGCAGTTGATAGGCTCAGAAATAAATCCGATGCAGACAGAGGAAAAGGAAGGTCTGAGGCCTCAACCTTCGGTTCCTCTACAACTCACCCTCAAGTAGACAAGTTGACCAAAATGGTAAAATCCTTGTCTGCAGAAATGGAGAAGATGAAATTTGAAGGGAAGCAGACATACAAAAATCCTCAAAATATTGACAACAGAGGCAACTTCACAAGGCCAAATAATAATATTCCTCAGGTTATGCCAAGAGAATTCAGGAACAGAGACAGAGATGATCAAAGGATCCAGACTCCTCTTCAGAACAAATTGCTTGCTAACGAGGAATATCTCATGGACAACCAACTTAATGAGTTGAGCAAGGGAGACAAGGCCAGTAATAGCCAAAATAAATACAACCTCAGATCCAAGAAGAAAGTTGGAACGTCCGACATCTCCGATCAACCTCTCATAGAAGAAAAGCCTACTAAGCTTGTAGAAAACAATGCCAAAGAAAATAAAGCTCATAATCTCTCGCCGATAGCCAAAGAACTAGTCCTAGAGAGGAGGGAAATTCCTAAGCCTCCTTCCTCCTTTAACTTTGAGCATGAAATTCAAAAAATTAGAATTCTTGTGCCCATTTCAGAGCTGGTCAAGCACGAAGACTTCAAAAGGTCCCTCTCTAAGATTTTACAGCTCGAGCCATCCTACCATTCCACAGACTCTGTGAACCTCCAATATGAAAAGCCAACAGTCATCCTAGGTCCTATGGTAGAAGACATAGATGATTCGTCCCCTCCCTTCTACACGTCTCTGAACATACATGACAAGGTGTTGCACAACTGTCTGATGGATTCTGGGGCCTCACATAACCTCATGCCTAAGATTGTCATGGAAGAACTTAGACTGGAAGTCACAAAAGCCTATCATGACTTGTACTCTTTTGATTCGAGGAGGGTGCAATGTCTTGGCTTGATCAAAGATCTGGTCGTGACCTTGTTCCAACTGCCCATGAAGAGTGTGGTCATGGATATCGTGGTGGCTGATGTCCCTCCCAAGTTCGGCATGTTGTTGTCAAGGTCTTGGATTAAAAAACTTGGAGGAACGTTGACGATGGACCTCACGTACGCTACCATTCTGGTATTTGGAGGGGAACACAGGAGATTATACCGAGAAGCTCAGCTGGCCTATATTTTCAGCGATGAAGCAGATCCCACCAATCACCCAATTTTTTCCCTTGACATTGATTTGGGATCAAGTTTGTTACATCTCACCAACACCCCTGAGGCTCCTCTACAAATCTGGAAGCAACCCGTTTCGTTTCACGAAGTACCTCCCCAAACTACTACTGTGTGGAAGATGTTCTTTGATGGAGCTTCTTCTAGAGAAGGTGCTGGTGCTGGGGTAATTTTTGTTTCCCCTGCTCAGGAAACTATATCTCTATCATACAAATTAGAGTTCGAAACAACCAATAATGTGGCAGAGTATGAAGCTCTTGTTTTGGGCTTGAGGGCTGCAAAGGACATGGGAATCAAATAAATCGCTGTCTTGGGAGATGCCGAGTTGGTCGTAAGGCAAGTCATAAATATTTATCAAGCCAAGCATCCTAGTTTGAGATATTATAGGAATGAAGTGTGGGATTTAATAGACATCTTTTTTCTGGCTTTCAATATTTCATTCGATCCTAGAGAGGAAAATACTTTGGCCGATTCTTTGGCTGTTTCGGCAGGTAACTACAAAGTTCCCCTGCCACCAAAGCTCAAATATGATATATAAGTAAAATACAGACCCTCTATACCAGACAATGTCAAGCATTGGAAGGTATTCGAGGATGATCTTGAGATAAGAAGATTCCTAGAGACAATTTATGAATTTTCTGCATTACAAATAGACCAGGAACATGAACCTGAAAGTGGCTCCCATACTGATGTGCTTTTAAAGAAAATTGCTAATCATCACATTGTACAATTACTTAGTAATCACATCCCAAAGGGGTTAGTCCCATTAGAGAGGATCTTTGACAATAATGATGTGGCAGTGAAAGCTAAGAAGCCAGTTGATGATGCCGACATATCTGAATGCAACATTGGCACAGAGAAGGAGCCAAAATTTGTCAAATTGTCAAGCAGTTTGACAAAGGAGCAGAGGAATGAGTACGCTGAGCTTTTGAATCAGTTTTCTGATGTGTTCGCCTGGACATACGAAGATCTCAGAACATACGACACAGGTGTCATTGAGCATAAGATCCCCTTGAAAGAAGAGGCTAAGCCATTAAGGCAGAAGTTAAGAGAAATTAATTTTATGCTGCTACCTATCATGGAGAAAGAAGTAAAGAAGCTACTAGATGCTCAAATCAATGTTCCTTTGAGATACTCAGAGTGGGTGGACAATTTGGTCCCGGTGAGAAAGAAGAGCGGGGAAATCAGACTTTGTGTCGACTTTAGGAATCTGAACAGAAGCTCAAAGAAGGACAATTACCCCCTGCCGAAAATGGAACACATATTGAAAAGGGTAACTAGCGCATAAAGGATATCCATGATTGATGGATTTTCAGGCTACAATCAGATATCAGTCCTACCTGAGGACCGAGAAAAAACAACCTTCACCACTCCTTGGGGTACATTCATGTATGCCAAAATTCCCTTTTGACCGATGAACGGAGGTGCAACCTTTCAGTGAGCCATGGATATTGCATTCATTGGAGAAAAAGACAAGTTTTTGGTCATCTATCTGGATGACATTACAGTTTTCTCCAGATTTGATAAAGAGCATTGTGAGCATTTGAAAAGAGTTTTACTGAAATGCAGAAAGTTCGGCCTTTCCCTGAATGCTAAGAAATTGACGTTTTCCATGAAGGAGGGGAAGTTGTTGGGCCATACAGTGTCAGCCAAAGGGGTCATAATCGATTCCAGCCATGTGGAAGAAATCCAAGCCTTATCACTTCCTAGATCCAAGAAAGAAGTCCAATCCTTTCTGGGTAAAATTAATTTCTTGAGGAGGTTTGTTTGTAGTTTTGCTGAATTGGTGAAGCATATCACAACAATGCTTAGGAAGGGGAACAAAGTAAAATGGATTGCTCAGTCTAGATAATCCTTCAACCAGATCAAGAGGGCACTGACTGAGACACCTGTGCTCATCAGTCCAGATTATTCCAAGGATTTTATGATCTTTTTGTTTGCCTCTTCGGACACAGTGGAAACCGTTTTACTACAGAGGAATGTCGAAGGACTGGAGTAGCCTATCTCCTTTTTCAGTCGGGCACTGAGGGATGCCGAAATCAAATATGACATCATGGAGAAGAAGACCTATGCTTTGGTTAAAGCTCTCAAGGATTTCAGAGTCTATGTCCTGCATTAAAAAATCATTGCATATTTTCCTTCAGCTTCAGTGAAGGAAATTCTCATTCAGCCTAACATAGATGGAAGGAGGAGCTGATGGATCACCAAAATCCTTGAATTTGACCTAGAGATAAAGCCCACCAAATTAATCATAAGTCAAGGTTTAGCTATATTGTTGGCCAAACCTAATCGCAAAGCCTTGGGGGTAAGCTTCATCGGTGAAGACTTAGAAAATCCACAGGCTGGACCTTATGATACAGATGCTCAGAAGAACCCCTCGTTAGCAAAATGATCTTGGTACGAGGATGTCATATATTATCTGCAAGAGTTATGACCCCCTAATGGCATGCAGAGGAAAAAGGCAAGAGCTCTTAAACTCAAAGCAATTAAATATTGCCTTATTGAGCAGGTTTTGTATTGGAAAGACCCCCTGGGGGTACTGCTGAGATGTTTAGACCCAAACGAAGCACATAGGATTATGTCAGACTTTCACGATGGCTCATGTGGGGGGCATCACTTCTGGAAAACAACGGCTCAAAATATTCTTAGGGCTGGTTATTTCCGGCCCACTCCGTTCACTGATGTTTGCACAAAAGTTAGAGCCTATGCTAAATGTCATAAATTCTCAGGAAATCAGTAGCTAAAACCCCTGCCATTGAAACCTATGATTTCTTTAGGACCCTTCTAGCAGTGGGGCCTAGACTTCATTGGGGAGATTCATCCTACATCCAGCAGTCAACATAGATGGATCTTGATGGCCGTAGATTATTTTACCAAGTGGATAGAAGATATCCCCACCAGGAGCATGTCCCACAAGGTAATCATCAGTTTCATGGAGGATATCATAGCAAGGTTTGGTTGCCCAAGCCGAATTGTCACTGACAACGCTGCATCTTTCAAACCTGAACCCTTGATCCGATTCTGTGAGCAGTTCAGAATTTCCCTGATCCACTATATACCCTATTATCCACAAGACAATAGACTGGCAGGGTCTTCTAACAAAGGCCTCATCAAAATCATCAAAACACTGTTAGAAGACAACAAAAAAGCACGGGATTCGAAGCTAAAATTCACTCTGTGGGCTGATAGAGTGGCAACAAAGAGGTCCCTGGGCATCTCCCCTTTCCAGCTCGTATATGGGACCGAAGCAATTTTCCCTTCTCAGTTAGCCCTGCTTGTGGCCAAGTTCTTCCAAGATTACCAAGAAGAACCTAACGATATGTTTAGGAGGATACATCAGTTGATAGAAGTGCAGCAGACTAGAGAGAAGATGATAGACAGAGCACATGATCGTCAATAGAAAATCAAGCAAGCCTTCGACAGAAAGGTGAGAAAAGAGAGTTTCCAGCTGAGAGATCTGGTGCTCAAATGGGATTCTCTGAAACAGGATAAAGGCAAGCATGGAAAATTTGATGCCCTTTGGAGTGGTCCCTTCAATATTTTTGAAGTGTTTCCAAATAACACTTATAGGTTACATAGTCTGGATGGTCACGAGGTTTTTTTGGGCCCTATGAATGGGCACTTCCTCAAAAAATTTATTGTTTGAAAGCCGCAACCGACGTCCCATCTTTGTAAATACCATCTCTGTTTTTTTTATTTTATTCTGTTTGAATGAAAGACTCCACAACCTAACACTAAGGCACTGAAGCTTCAAAAGAGATCTTAGAGCCTCACAGGGAGGACTCTATCCCCCATGGAGCCTAATGTTAGCGATTAAACTTGTCCTGTTCTCCTGGAGGGTGCTTTTTGTCTAAATCTGTGGTTGTTTGTCTTCCCCCCCCTCTTTTTACAGATCTAATCACAGTTTTTCCCTTCTCGACGTATTTTATCTTTGTCTATTTTCCTTGTGTCGACTTCTTTTCCCTGATAAAATGTGCCCAAAAGAAGTCAGTCCAAATCTTCTTCATTTTCCTTAAGGCCGATGGCTTCTCCCTTTTTCCCATCACTGAACCTTCGCCTTCCCGAGCCTAGGTCTAGTCGACCAAATCTACATTTTCTCTTTTCTGAAGCACCAAGAAAGATTGAGCGGTGACACAAATCATAACGTTCCTTCATTTCTTTAACCATGCTTAGGAACTTTGCAAACACTAGAAACACTTCTCTAGGGTCCAGGGATAATTTTAAGGATGGAAATTTATCTCAAAATGTAGAAACCTTGGCAAATCTTAATAGTCCTTAATATTCAAACTGTAAAATGTTTGGTGATATTTTTGTAAAAATATTAAAATTTCGAAGGATTTTTTATAGTTTCAATAAAATTTGGGCTATTTTAAGGTAAAATAAATTTATTATATAGAATCTGGGTGAATAATTTTTAGAAATAATTGAAATTGGCGAATCTTTTTTGGGGAAAAAGCATGGAAAATTAGCCCATGGGTGAAATTTAGCCCCTAAAATTTTCCTTGCTAGGGTCTTCATTGTCCAATGGAAATAATTGTATCGTTTCATCATCATTCTTGATGGTATCCACATTTTTTCTTCTGATATATTATTCATCTGTCAAATTCTCATAGTGTTCACAATAGAAATATAAATCTATTATGAATTTAAAATAAAGCATGCATGTGCACTTGATTATTTTATTGTTTTTTTAATTTGTTAAAATATATATTTGCATGTTTGTTATAACATTCTATTTTAATTAAATAAACTAACCTAATTTATATGTCATGCCTTATTAAATTGTAGAAAATATTATTAAGATGGAATCCAAAGACAATGAAAACCGTGCACAAGCACACTGAGACACAGAAAATCCCAACCCACCACAACCACCAAACATAAACGCACAGATTGATGAGGGGTTGAACACTTTGAGATCACTTGTCCATTAATTAAGGGGCACAAGAGAACATAGACGAGAGTCCTTGGCCACTTTGTTGGATGCCATTGTAACGTCCATTGTAAGTGCTCAAGGAAAATTAACTTCTATTTCTGAATGCAGGGCTAGGATGTTCGAGTTTTACAAGACTAAACTCAACAAAAACCAAGTTAGAGACTTGTATATTTCAAAACAAGATATGATGTCTCTTTTTATTGATCCTCGAACTAGAGAACAACCACGTGTCACCAAGAAATACATTTGTATGGACTGGTGCATCTATCCGCAATTTAATGCTAACTGGATGGATAGGTGGTTCATGGGATTTGATAAAACTCCTTGCAATAACAGGGAGGTTCCATTATATTTCTTAAGGAAATTATGGGAGGAATTTATTTTGGGTCACCACGTGAACTACTTTGACATTGGTGATTTCCAAGGGGTGGGTAGAGGGTCTGCACATGAGCGAGAGAATGTTAAGTGTGATCCCATGATAGGCCCTCCTCCCACTAGGAGAAATCATAACCCCCCTTCCCAACATCCTCCCATTGCAGAGGGCTTGCATCATGCATGGGTAGCTTTATCAGCCTTGACTCGGATTCTATTGCAGTATGGTAGTTGTGTTGCATAATCTCAGTAGGAGGTGCCTACAGGTGACATTGGCAGAGGGGTCAGACCTTCAACCCCTAGAGGAGAGTGTAGCGAGGATAGGGCACATGGACAAAGAAGTCATTCATGTGAGCCTCACATATGCTCGAGTTGCAGGTAGACATGCTATGGGCCTATGGCAGCCAGTGGACTTCAGAGCTACATGGAGGAGGTTAGTATCATAACCATCTCTATGCTCTTCATCGTTATATATTTATATAATATTATATGTATTTATTTCTATTTTTATTGTATGATATTTTGCATTTTCTACGCCCCTATAACAGACCCTCTATGTTGATAGATGCATTAGTGTCTGTATCCACTACTGATGCAACAGTAGAGGCAACTTCCTCATTCAGTGTACTACATACACACATATGTGTCACATTTGATAAATTCACCATAATGATTTCTATATTTTCTGTCATCCTCAAATTTATAATGTTCTTGTGTTTCTATAGGTTGTGGTACCAAGCGGTACTGAGCAATGTCCACTTGGGATGAACAAGTCACCTGCTTCATAGGTATCATGTGTTGAGTTAAATCTCATTTAAATCTCGAATTTCTTGTATTTATGTTGTTGAATTTTACTATTTGGTACTAATAACAATATTATTAATATGTATCCAGGTTGTTGATCTTTTCTCTAGTTATAGTACTAGTCTAGTCCTTGGGCACCCTTCCATGAATTTTGGGTTACCTATTTCCAGGCCAAGGGTTATGCCATCACTTGTACATCCCGTGGGGTTTCATCACCACTCACCCCTACCATCTTAAACATTCCATGCATCCTTAGTGGTTGCACCCACATGCCACCCATCGTCACCAACTCTTCCATCGCATCCACCCATAGTGGATGCACCTATAAGTCAGCCACCCCCACTACCATTTCCATCTATGCCATCCATCGAGGATGCCACAATAGATGTTTCTTTGGAGCAGGTTGTACAATCGAGCGCTCCTCCTGCCAACAACTCTCCATCGTTGCCCAAGATATTCACAGTGAGATAATATCTTGATGATCAATTTTTATCTATCATGAATGGAATTGATTTTATGCATATTTGTTTAAATTTCATGATTTGATCCTTGAAACTGACGTAGTGTGGCATCAGTGAGAGATTAGGGTCTTGGATGAGGGAAAGACCCTTGTGATTGTCAGTACCATCTGTGTTGAGTTGTCTTATGTTGATTTACAAAGTATCATTTTGTAAGTATTTTAATCCATTGTGGAAAAAAACTTATAATATTTATTTTTTCATTGTCCAATCTCCAAAGCGACGAACCACGCCCAGGCACAAAACCACTCAAGATGCTTCTTCGAGCAAGAGAAAAAATATCGATTTCCAGGATTCTCTTGAGGGTGGCGAGTGTGGTAGTGGTCAATGAGCGACCCATGACTATAATTTTGTATCTAGGCCACCATATGGCAGTTTTGTTTTATGTTAAGGCACTTGTTGTCATTTTGTATATTGGGCACGATGTGCCATTTTGTAAAAAATGTACAATTTAGACAATTTTATATATGTGTGTGTGTGTGTGTGTGTGTGTGTGTATCATGAAACATTTTGTATGAATCTCATTGTTTCTACATTTTATGTTGATGAATGTATGAATTTCAAAGTGTTTTGATTTCCACTATTTTTGTTATAACAAATAAATCTAATCTAAATGGAAATAAATCTATTCTCAAAAGACAACTCTCAGAAACAGTAAATAGAAATAACTATGTATCTCTATTCTTCTAAGAACTAATTCCACATAAAAGTACCGCTACAAGGATATTTCTAGGAAACATAGATTTACACGGTTTTATAAAGGGAGAAACCAACATGAACATCATGAACATGAATAGAATAATCCATGAGTTGAAATCAATGCACACTTTGGGATTATGGATGGCTTTAGGATAATGAAGACATGATCAGAAGATGAAATATCAAACTTAAAATCTCCTATATCCTTCAATTTAATATATCTTAGTATGATAAGTTGAATATTGTTTTTCAATAGTTGGAAGGAGAAATTCATACATCGAAAGATAGAAGGATCACTTAAATCATTAATGTAGATTTTGATGAGTTTGTAAATTCAATAACTTACATTTAACTAATAGAAACTATAATTACCTTTACAATATTCAATAAATTCACTTATTATAGGAGATGTTTGTTGAAGACTATACAAAGATATTTTAGGTTCTAGCAACTATTTCACAAAATTTGGATAGATTTATAAAATTTTAATGAAATGAAATAAATTTGTTCTCAACTTGGTTGAGTATTCAAATAGATTTGGAGTGTGTTAGCGATTAAACTTGTCCTGTTCTCATGGAGGGTGCTTTTTGTCTAAATCTGTGGTTGTTTGTCTTCCCCCCCCCCTCTTTTTATAGATCCGATCACAGTTTTTCCCTTCTCGGTGTATTTTATCTTTGCCTGTTTTCCTTGTGTCGACTACTTTTCCCTAACAAGATGTGCCCGAAAGAAGTCAGTCCAAAGCTTCTCCATTTTCCTTAAGGCTGATGGCTTCTCCCTTTTTCCCATCACTAAACCTTCGCCTTCCCGAGCCTAGGTCTAGTTGGCCAAACCTCCATTTTCGCTTTTCTGAAGAACAACCAGAGTTTTCTCCACACCAAAATGTCTTGCCATCCGACTGTAGTGGGCTTCCCAGATCAACTTTGCACGCTCGCTTGTAGGAACATAGAGATGGCCCAAATGGCATAATAGTTCATCCTGAATGTGAAAATCAGTGACAATCGTGCATGTACCCAAGAGTTGATATGTGGTGGAGAAGTTTGGATCTTGCTGATAAAGTTGGGGCCACTTAGATGCCTCATGTACACAGGAATGGAGCACATTGGTGAGTGCAGCCATAGGAGGTCGACTGAGGCAGTCAGCGACATGATTTGAGATCCTTGTCTTATACTTTATGTTGAGATGGAACTGCTACAGGTAGGTGGAACACTTTTGATGGCGATTATTCTGCAATTTCTCGTATTTCTGTATGAACTGCAGGGGCTTGTGATCAATGTGGATTATCGTCTCCTTTCCCAGAATGTAATGTTTCCATTAACGACAGGCTTGTACAATGGAATACATTTCCTTGTCATAGATGGGGTATTTCCGGACAGTATATGAGAGTGTCTCACTATGGTATTCCATTGGATGGCCATGTTGAGTGAGAACTAGACCTACAACATAGTCAGATGCATCAGTCTCAATCTCGAACACTTGTTGCATATCGGGAAAGGAGAGTACTGGATTTGAGCACAAGTGATTCTTTAGATCATTGAATTCTCATTGTTGTTCCTTCCCCCACACGAATGTTTCCCTGCCACCCACCTTGGTCACTTGGCTAAGGGCCCATGAAATATGGGAGCATCCCAACACGAATCGTCGGTAGAAGTTGGCTAGTCTCAAGAAGCTCCGAAGCTCAGTTAGTGTGGTTGGGGCTAGCTAGTCACAAATGACTTGGATCTTAGCTGGATCAACATGTACCCCATGCTCATCAACAATGTAGCCCAAGTATTGGACCCTGTTCATGCCAAAAGAGAATTTTTCCAATTTGACATATAGCTTGTGCTGCCACAGAGTGCTCAAAACTTGTTGAATATGTCGCATGTGCTCCTCCCAAGTTCTGTCGAAGATGAGGATGTCATCCAAATATACCATGACAAAGGAGTTGGTGAAGGGTCGCAATACATCATCCATCAACCTCATGAAAGTGGCTGGTGCATTTGTTAGGCCAAAGGGCATGACCATCCATTCGAAGAGACCTTGTTTAGATTTGAAGGTTGTATTCCATACATCAGTTGGTTTGATGGGAACCTGGTGGTAGCCAAACTTTAGGTCAATCTTGCTGAAGAAATTTCCCCCCTTGAGTTGGTCAAGAAGGTCATCAATCCTGGGAATTGGGTACCGGTTCCTGATTGTGATTTTGTTTAAGGCTATGTAGTCAATGCAGAGTCGCCAAGTCCCGTACTTCTTATGCACCAGTACCACTAGGCTTCCACAAGGGGAGAAATTGGGTATGATGTGCCCCTTTTGAAGAAGATCTTGGATCTGGTGCCTGATTTCATCAGTTTCCATCAGCGAGTGGTGATATACTGGTCAATTAGGTAGAGGTGCATCAGGGGTTAGATCAATTGGATGCTCGACTTGGCAGTGCATCGGTACCTCGATGGGTGAGTAGAAGATGTCTCTGTATTCTTCCACGATCCCGTCCACTTTCTTTTTATACAAAGAGAGGCTCTGTGTAGAGGCCACGAATGTGGCGACGACCTTCTGCTTACTTTGAGCATGGATCACAAAGAAGACTAACTTCCTAGTCTGTGAAATGACCTTACTTCATTGCTTAGAAAAGATTAAAGAAATAGTGGTAGGCGGCGCTACCTCTGGTATCCTGTACAATTGTCTACCCAAAGTAATAATAACATTGCGGGGTCTAGACTCATACACAACATGATGCTTCCACAAATATGGTTGTCCTAAAAGAACATCACAAACTTCAAGGGGAGAAATATCACACANCTGGTGCATTTGTTAGGCCAAAGGGCATGACCATCCATTCGAAGAGACCTTGTTTAGATTTGAAGGTTGTATTCCATACATCAGTTGGTTTGATGGGAACCTGGTGGTAGCCAAACTTTAGGTCAATCTTGCTGAAGAAATTTCCCCCCTTGAGTTGGTCAAGAAGGTCATCAATCCTGGGAATTGGGTACCGGTTCCTGATTGTGATTTTGTTTAAGGCTATGTAGTCAATGCAGAGTCGCCAAGTCCCGTACTTCTTATGCACCAGTACCACTAGGCTTCCACAAGGGGAGAAATTGGGTATGATGTGCCCCTTTTGAAGAAGATCTTGGATCTGGTGCCTGATTTCATCAGTTTCCATCAGCGAGTGGTGATATACTGGTCAATTAGGTAGAGGTGCATCAGGGGTTAGATCAATTGGATGCTCGACTTGGCAGTGCATCGGTACCTCGATGGGTGAGTAGAAGATGTCTCTGTATTCTTCCACGATCCCGTCCACTTTCTTTTTATACAAAGAGAGGCTCTGTGTAGAGGCCACGAATGTGGCGACGACCTTCTGCTTACTTTGAGCATGGATCACAAAGAAGACTAACTTCCTAGTCTGTGAAATGACCTTACTTCATTGCTTAGAAAAGATTAAAGAAATAGTGGTAGGCGGCGCTACCTCTGGTATCCTGTACAATTGTCTACCCAAAGTAATAATAACATTGCGGGGTCTAGACTCATACACAACATGATGCTTCCACAAATATGGTTGTCCTAAAAGAACATCACAAACTTCAAGGGGAGAAATATCACACAATACCTCATATTTGAAAGGCTTAATGTTGTAGGGTAGACGACACTGTTGGCTCACATGAAGATCTCTTCCTTGGCGAAGCCAACCGATGGTGTAGGGTTGCGGGTGCAGTGTCGTTGGCAGGTCTAGTCTCTTGACAACCCCTTCTAAAATCAAGTTCTTTTGATTGCCTCTATCAACAATGAAATGAAGTGGAGGCCCCTTTACCCACATCTGTGAGTAAAAGAGGCGTTCCCCTTCCTTTGGTTCTTCTGGTTCACTTGGCCAAATTTTGGTGGTAGTGACAATGGCGCTGGGTCAACATCGATAATATGCTTCCCTCCTTAGGTATTTGATTCAGAATCAGAATCATCCTCCGACTCGGAAGCCTTTAGCTCGGCCACGAGTGACTGCTTGGAGCGACATTCTTCAGTGTTGTTCCAAGGGATTTTATGGTACTCAAACCATTTTCCCGTGTCCTCCTTCATCTTCTCATTTCCCTTCTTGTGTTGTGGCTTGGACTAGTTCTTCTAAGAGAAGCCATCTCGGATCGATCCCTTGTTGTGTGGGTTGGGGCCACCTTTGCCCTGCTTCGGTTGTGAGGAGTTTGCAGATCCAAACTCTTGCCTCTTCTGCTTGAATTTCTGCTCGATCATGACAGCGTATCTATAAGCCGTGACCAATGAGGCGATGTATAGAAACTCCATTTATGTTTGAATGTATCTATGTAAACAACTGCGGTATTTGAGCACTAGATGACGCTCAGAGTCTTTGATACCCAATTTGGTGCGCAGGGTTTGGAAAATATTGGCGAAATATGGTATCGTTTGGTTCGTTTCTTGATGCAGGGTGGTCCATTTGGTATACTGGTCCTCGTATCTTCCAACTGAGTAGTATTTTTCTTTAATGACATCCCCAAAGGAATCCCATGTAGGGGCCACCACAAATATTGCAGATTCCTCTACGACCCTTTTCTTAGAGTAAGTATCCCACCATTCCTTAACATGGGGGACGACCTTAAGGCATGCAAAAGTAATCTTTTCCCTATCGAAAAAATTGTGGACCGAAAAATAACCTTTGAGCAGATTCAACCATTTATCTACAACATCCGCATCTATCAGTCCTTCAAATAATGGAATATCAAAATTTACTTGTACCTTGAAGGGGGTTGCATGGTCACTTGATGAAGATGCTTCTCCTATGGGCAACCGTCGAAGGATCTGCGCAAAGTTGTCCATCATTTCGTTCCTTTGTCACGCGAGGGATTCCTCGAGCAACATTTTAATATTATCTCCTACTCCATCATATTTATTTTCGTCCCCCATGGGTTGTTGTCGGGCTCGACGTGACTGATATTGCAACGACTCGATTGGTTCGAGTCCCAACTTCTTGTACCCAGATCTTGTCGGGGACATGCACAAAGAAAAATAAATGAAGAGCAGAGCACTCTAATACCACTGATCCAGATTTAGGAGCGGAATGAACTGATTACAGACTGAATACAATAAACACAGAGATATGAAGAATAACAAAGATATCTAGTGAATAATATCTTCTATTAAATAAATGAAATACGCTGAAACTGTAAAACCGCAGAACTGAAACACTTGCTCGAATGGTGGTAGTTATCTCTCATAAGATATGTGGCTGCTACGCGCATCCGTCTGAGAAGAATGAATTACAATGAGGCTCTAGAGGCCTTTTTGATATTACTCATGAATTCCAAAACCCTAGACATCCAAAAACCTAAGCCTAGGAGGTGAAACGTCAAAAGTCATGTGGGCCTGTATGGGTAAGTTGGTACCTCAACTTCCCGAGCTCGTAACTTTTGCATGCGACCTCCGTTTTAGGTGCGTGATAGGATGTTGGAAAGGTCTTTCAGAGAACTACACATTCTGCCATTAAACTCTGACTCTATCTACAATTTGACTGTGGAGAGCAAAAAAAACATTGGTTAGGCCTCCAAAACGGCCCTGGAAGTACAACAAGATGTGCTGACATGAAAACATACAAAATAAGCCAGTTGGATTAAATGAGAGGCCACTAATATCCACCTGGAAGATGTGTAGGGCTTCAGACATCCCCAAAAGTGTAGAACCCACAATTACAAAGAAGTATAGAAGAACATGTTGAACAAAAAATGGACAAGTAGAGCCAGTTGGAATAGGTGGGTGGCCACCAATATCCACCTGGATCAACTTGACAAACAAGTGTTAACAATTCCTTTACAGGTGAACAACCTTCCTTATCAAGTCAATGTAGAAATGAACATCATCATTGTAATTATTGCTTCAAGTTCCCTAGATCCACATCAACTTCATGAACTCCTCCTTCCTAAAACACTAGTAAGCAAGCCTCTAAGGCTATCAAACAAATATAAGTAGTCTTCTAGTGATAAGTGCAAGTAAACACGCCCACACTCATTCTCCTATACATACTGTTGAACTCCAAACCATAAGTCTAATACAACACAACCAAATTAGGGGTACACATGCCTATGTATGATTTACAACCATACACTTGTTACATGCAACATCATAAAAACTTTAATATACAAGAAATTACATAAGAGACCAACCCCAATTGTTGAACCCAACAAATCTTTAGTGACCTTCATGCTCTTTCCAAGAACTATCTCTTGAAAACATCGCCATACATTGACATGTATCGTCACACCATTTGAGGCTCTCTTTGCTATGCTATACTCTTACACTAAGCAAGTAACTAGTATGCACCAAGATAGTTCCTCAACACTTAATAATCACCTTACATGTGATCCTCCTTCGAGCTTTTCACACATACATTAACTTTTTGATGTTGAGACACAATTCTCTTAAGTTGGCAATGTGGAAGATAGATATATCCACTCCAACATATGCAGTACTAGCTACATGGTGAACACATGAAAATGGTAACACTCTTACTTGGATTTGCAGAGAATTACCATTATATTTATGCTCATATTCCAAAAATATTATTTCTGGACATATTGTGGGATAAATTTGATATTTATTAAGTTCATATACTTGAAAATTTTAGGTAATCATAATGACACACACACACATGTGTGTGTGTGGGCGCAAAATCTACAGAGTATTGCATTGAATAATTTTGTTGATTATTAAGATTTCAGTAATATTTTTTATTATTTATCAAAATATAATAAAAGAAGAAAAAATGGTGTCATATTAACACATTTTTGTGGCATCAATTTTCTATTTCATGTGATCATTACAAAGAAAATTAAAAATACCTTTTGAGGAAATAAATTCTTATTTTTTTTTGTTTGTAATTTTGATGATATTGAATTTTCATTGCAACTATTTTGATAACAATAAAATTCTTAAGTGATAAAGTTTAGAATATAAATATTAAAAAATGGTAATTCTTAACAAAAATCTAAAATTCTCATATCATTACAAATTAGATTCAAAGATTAATTTATTGGTAGCAAGTCCCATAGAATATCTTCAAAAATTGCAACAAACTCTATTGTTTTCATTGACTAAAGACTCTCTTTGAGACAATTTCTTCTGGGTAGAGAGTTCATTTTAACTCATAAAATCTCAAATGAAAGATTAATGTATTTTTTGCCCCCCAAAAAAATAAATCATAAGAGTTTTTACTTCATTAATCTTTCCACTATAATAAACTCTCAATCTAAAAAATTCTAACCTAAAATAAACCCACATAACGTATCAAGTCTATTTTTTTTGAAATGTTTTGGTCTAACCATTTTAAACTCTTAACCAAATATTATATGCACCATTGCTTCAACATATCTTATTCCAAAATTCATTATCCATCTTTACTTCTTCACCCTATACACACATTTGTAATAACCCACCATTAAACATATTCTCAACACCGAATTATATCATTACACCCCAATTTAAATAAAAATCTCAATTTAAAAAATATCTCGGCCATAGACCCCAGTGGCGGAATGTCTAAATGAATAACAAAATAAAGAAAAAGAAACCAAATACTTTTGTTTGTTCGTTCTCGACGTGTGTCTGTGTTTTCCCACGCATTTCCTACACAGAAGCCCTACTCTCCCGATTCCCGAGTACCGGGGTTACGGTATAATCTCCTTAGCATTTCATTCGTGTAGGAATACTACACAGCCCCGCTTCCCCATCGATGGAAAACGGAAGGACAAATTCTAGAATCTGTAAGCATGTCTCAGAACTGAACTGAACTGAGAGGAGCTGTTTGATATCCATAACAATTTTCTCGGGTCCCAAGTCTCCCTAGTCCCGGGTATTAGTCTCCTTAGCATTTCATTCGTGTAGGCATACTACACAGCCCCGCTTCCCCATCGATGGAAAACGGAAGGACAAATTCTAGAATCTGTAAGCATGTCTCAGAACTGAACTGAGAGGACAATTTTCGAAATCTTCAAGCTTATAAGGTCGCCATTTACTCGGAGGAAATTGCCTGGTCGTGCCCTATCTTGTGCTATTTGGATCTGTAGATTTCCGGTCATATCAGTATTGATTTTTAGTTGGTGCTAAGGAGGCTAAATCCTTAAAGGAATACGGCCCTGCTGCATCATGGACGAGTGCAGGATTGATATCCCTCAGACGCCACGGGTAACAGAAAATTCACCCAAAGCATCTCCTCCTCTAGACCCATGTGTACACAAGCCAATATAGACCCATGTGTACTGAATGTTATGGAACGCATTTCTCAAAGCCATGGTCGGCAATATCTTTGTTTGCAGCATGCATCTTATCTGGCCTGGGAGCAAGTCCGCCTTCAACGAGAAAGTATGCCCAAAACATAATCGTGTAATACTGGGAATGGATGCAAACTCTATCTGGCTATAGTGAAGTACCAGGGCAATTATCATGTCCTCCTGTAATCATTCCAACTAAGTTTATTGGTACATAAGCCCATTTTCCATATGAATGGCTGCATTTTCTTTAATATTGTAGAACGATTTTCTACTGTCAGCAATTTTATCGTTGTCAGATGGATTCCGTGTGAGGATTTGATACACAGAGCATCCTTATGATATTAGTTTGTACATTTCATTGACATGGTTTGTGGATTAATTAGTATAAATAAATTTATTAAAATTTTAATTTATTAAATATTGAATGACGTTAAAATTTTTTAAATGATGTTTAAAATTTTTAAATTAAGGCTGATTTGTATTAATTTATTTTGATATTATATATTCTTTATTATTATGATGTTTAAAAATTTTAAATTAAGGTTGATTTGTATTAATTTATTTTGATATTGTATATTCTTTATTATTAATATTTTTTTACTTGAGTAGATTTACTTTATTCGGCATGTGAAAGTGTTCTTCTATCTCGTCAACAATCCAATTATTGATTAAAAATATACAATTAAGTTAAATACTTTAATGATTTCTTCACTGTGCTTCTCCATTTCTAAAAAATAAAGAAAATGAAAATTTATATTTATATTTATATCCAGGACGCTATACATACATGACACAGAAAATAAGATGGTATTTTGGAGGGCACGTGTGTAGATGAAACAACCCCCTCGACTCTATGTCAACACTCGAATCAACAAGACGCAAGTAAGACGAACACAATCAAGATGACCCGATCTATCATAGCGACAACAAGAAGCAAACACCACGAACAGGAGGCGGGCAACTAACGGCTGTACGCAGAGACAGACACCAGGGGTTAGGTACAGTACTGTCACATAATGAAAGAATCCGACAGTGGAGTCGCAGTAGTGGAACTGTGCCTTTAAACAACCCGAGACTACTGATACGGCTCAGAGTGTGTCGCAAGAGTGGAACTGTGCCTTTAAACAGCCCGAGACCCTTGATACGGCACTGGATTCCCTCCACCGGGTTACACACAGACATACATACTAAGCTGCAAGAGGAGTCTATATCCCGCCCGACACGAACATACTACGCCATACAATACCACCCAGTACTACAAATCAGGGACGAACATAAGCACGACACAATGCATTTTTCCCAATAAATGCCCTAAATAAGCAACGACATCCATATCATAATGGTAAACCCCCCGACATTACATTCTCCTGGTTGACTTTCCCTTCCTACCCGTTTATCACCATACATTCTAGTAACCCAACAACAATAGCTTTGCAACCAGACGTTATCGTCAACACTGCAATTTAACAAAGATTATCCTTGCAATTTAAACTCCATCCTGATCATTCTAGCAAACAATTATTAACATTGCAGTTGGCCTCCTTATTAACATGCTAATTAAAACAATTGTTAATCTTGCAATTCAACTAGTGTTACCATGGCAACTAAGCAAGTATTAATATTGCAGTGAAGCATTTATCCTTAGCACCGTAAATTAACAATATTATCCCTGCAATGTAACCAAGTACCCATGTTGCACATAAACCAATATTTCCATACTTCCCCATAACCTAACAAATAATAGTATTGCAATACCATTCATTAACATTAACGCTTCAAATGAAGCCAATAATAACATTGCGAATATAACATTCATTTAACAAATAATAACATTCCTTTAGTAATATTGCTATTGCGATTACACAATTATTTGTCATTGCAATTCTACCAACCTTAGCATTTACTTAATAACATTACTATTGCATCTAAACTATTACTTATCATTGCCATTCCTCCAACATTAACATTCAAATTATAATATCACCATTGCAATTTAACTATTACACGTCATTGCCATTCTATCAACATGAAATTTCAATTAATAATATTACTATGGCATTTGAACTATTACTCCTCCTGCCATTTACCAACATTAACATTCAATTCATGATATCCCCATTGCATTTAATCTATTACTCATCAACATTGCAAATTAAACCTGAATTACCATTGTAATTACACAATCATTAATAATGCAGTTAAGCAAAAGAAAACAATATTAATATTTAACGCATCTAATCCTTGCAATTTGACAAACAATAAATATTCGAATCGACATCATGCTAGCCATAACAATAATCCTTCTCGTTATAAAGACCATAACAATAACACTGTTTTGATATACCAAGTCTTTAAAGGCACAAATATGTAAACCTACCAATGCTATTACCTAAAAATGAAAACCTTTTTAGGGCAAAGTCAATAACAACATAAATTAATTAGCATCCTGTCTAAGCACCACATTAAACACCGCTGGTTTAGAATGGATCTAATGAAACCCTAACATCATATTTGGGAGGTATTTTTCCGAATTGAATGCTACCATAAACATCACAGTTTTAAGGGGTCCTATTGAACCAGCACGCTATTCATCATGGAAAGGTTTTAATGACCCAACTTGAAGGGCGCGTAGGTATAATTAAACAATTTAACAGCTATAAGTAAATCTGACAGCGTTTTCTTTTTGAATGCTGGACTTGAAAGGCGCGTAGGTATAATAAAAAAATTAACGCTAATGTATAAATCTGACGACTTAACAATTCAACGCTAATATATATAAACGTTTTCTTTTTATTTATTTTTTTATTTTTTATACGGGACTTTCCCTAAGCAATTTAATGCTAGACTTTCCACCGCGTTTAAGGTTGTAATTCATAAATGCCAGTAAAGCATAAACGCAGGCCACCTTGCTGCCACGCTATCCCCAAACCATACTAACACGACGATTGATAGGGCAGGTCATATGGCGGGTTAGGGTTGCCAACGGGTGGATCGTTATTCGCAAACGCATATTGTTTACTGTTGATGGATGATCAGTGGGTGAGAAACGTGGAGATTGAGAGCGCAGGGAGCCCTGGGGAGGTGAGCCCACGAGAGCCTCCACGTGGTCTATACAAGTCGCACTCCCCAACTAAAAATAAAATACAACAGCGCGCTGGGCGGTAGAGAAGGTCGCTGTCAGCTTTACACCATGGAGATTTATGTCTCCAACAACTAACCTAATTACCGTTTATAAAGATTTAATGTAAGTTGCTTCAACAGGTGATATTGGTATGAGTTTATACATTATATAAATCTGAGTTAAATTCTTCTTGGGAAAAAGGTGATTCTGGAATGGGAATTTCACACAGTAAAGATTAGTGTTCGAACTTAAGGGCATAAACCTGGAAGGCTGGCGTTCTGCTACTCTACCCAACACCAGATTATGATCGGCAATGTTCAGCAAATATCAAGAGCGCGTCTAATCCATTATTAAAGGGATAATGCAACCCTAACATTACCCGCCCGAAAATGACCAGAATAGAGCACAACTATAATGAACTACAGTCAAGATATTACATCTATACTACAGTCAAGATATTACAGCTATACAGTCAAGATATTACAGTCAAGATATACTACAATCAAGATATTACAGCTACGCTCCGTTTTAACCACAAATTATAATGAGGATTGAACCGGATCTATAACCCAGGACAGAAGAGCCATAATTTAAATTGATAAAATTGGACCCGAAATATTTATAGCACTAATAAGACAAATTCATTAAACAGTGATAATAAAGCCCTAATTTCGGTCGATACTATTGAACGCAACATTAAAATGATAATGGAACCCTAAGAACGAAACACAAATACTAAATGGAGAAGTTAACACAATGATACAAAAGGAACAGATACATTAAAACGCAGAGACAAGGCACCATCGCTCCCAACACATGATTGCCCGCAGTACAAAGGAAAAACGCCCATGAAGGATCGAGCTCAGAGGCTGTAAAGGCACTGTATGAAGAAAAAGGGGTGTACGCCCAACAACGTATATGGAGAAAGCCCGCTTAACTGTTTGCCCACGGTAAAAATAAAAAGGGTTTATAAGAAGAAAAAAAAAAAAAAAAAACCAAGAGAGGGAAACCACAGGTAGACTGCCCACTGCATCAAAACATACGGAACCCCACTGCACGAAATTCGCCCACTGTGAAATCGAAACCCATGGAAAGAAAAGAATAGAATAAACACCCCGTAAGAGAAAAAGGAGCAGTCCTACTATACATAAATGCCATTATATAAATATATGTAAACGCCCATAACAAATTCCCATTGTAACCATCGTAAATCCTACTGGAAGAAGAAAACAAAAACCACCCACGGCATAAAAACGAAATAGCAT
>SNQJ01S0011805.1:110257-146100 GCA_010110895.2 Picea sitchensis
TATGTTCCTGCCCAAGAACCTGCTCGCCTCCCTGGGGGTTAGACCCCTCAGGCATGGATGCTGCTGGAGGCGTCTCACCTCCTCCCCCAGCACCCCGTCGTCTACCTCCGCGGCATCCTCTAACCATGATTACCTGCACGCACACAATCAACTCAATCAGCAACAGTATAGTAAAACCAACTCATGTCAACGAAAACCATAGCGAACCCCAAGTCGCGGGTTGAACTGGCTCTGATATTGGCATTCTTCAACAACTGTTTAAGTGGCTGTGTTAGTTATTTTTATGTTGAGAATTTTGTTTATAAAAATTTTGTCTCTTGAATTTTAACCAATTTAAAAATAATTCAAATTATCAAATTTTAGAAAAAAACTAACAAAAAAAGTAAACCAAAAGTAGGACAATTTGAATACCCAATACAATACTGTATCTAACCAGGAAATATTATCTCTAACGCATACAACAAATAAACACTTCGTTTACATAACCATTCACATATTTTTACTAGAAAAATCACATCTAGTAACTTAAACTTATAAATCACAATTAAACTCAAATGTCCCTTACACAACTTTTTATAAATTTCCATCTAAAAATAATATTTCAATTTTTTTTTTATCAAATCTCCATCCAAATATAATATTTTAATATCTATTAAACATATATCAATATGGACGAAGCCAATTACTAACTAACACTATTAAAAAAAAGAGTTAAAAAAAAATTCTCTGTCATCTACAGTCGACCCCATTGTTGTAATGTCTAAATCAATAATAAATGAAAAACGAAACCAAGTACTTTTGTTTGTCTTTTTCTCGACATGTCTTTGTTTTTTCCCACGTGTTTACTATATAGAAGCCCTAGTCTCCTGAGTCTCGTGGTATTAATCTCCTTATCATTTCATTCGTGTTGGCATTCTACACAGCCCCACTTCCCAATCGATGAAAAATGGAAGGAAAAATTCTAGAATCAGTAAGAATGTCTCGGAACTGAACTGAACTGAGAGGAGTTGTTTGATGTCATTAACAATTTTCGAAATCTTCAAGCCTATAAAATAGCCATTTACTCAGAGGAAATTTCCTGGTCATGCCCTATGTTGTGCTATTTAGATATGTATATTTTCGGTCATATCAGTTTTGGAATTCGTCGGTGCTAAGGAGGCTTAATCCACAAAGAAATACAGCCCTGCTGCATCATTGGCGACTCCGAGATTGTTATTATCACTCAGACGCCACAGGTAACAAGAAAGACAAAAATATTTTGGTAAAAGGACATGTTATAATTAAATGTGCTATGCCTTTATCTACTTGTTTACATAGGCCACGTCAACTTGGTTCATTCATATTTTTTTTTTCTGAAGAACCTTCAATGTAGGAGACTTATTTTTTAATATCAACCATATCAATATTTTGTTTTTGGAAGGACACCTTAATTTCCAGATGATTTTTTGGAACTAAACCTGTTATCCTTCCAATCCTTCCTCAACAAGTGTTCTATAGCCTAGCTTAGGCTATAAGTTTCAATGGGATTGAAGAATCATAGCCATTGATATTCTTCTCTTATTTTAATATTATTGTCTTTAAAAAAAACGAGGAACCATAGCCATTGATATTCTTCTCTTATTTTAATATTATTGTCTTTAGAAAAACGTATAACCTTTCCAAGCTTCTGCAAAATCTTCTCTCAAATCCATTTGTCATTTGTAGACCTCTCTCAGTTCACAATCTATCTAAGACTATAAAATCCTTTACTTCTAATTTTTTTGAGACAATCTAAGGAATCCCTTGCTACCTATCCATGGGCCAAGACCAATTTAAACTTTATACCCTTTGCCCACTTTCCAAATCAACCAATTGCCTATCAAATAAAAGGTTGAATTCACAACTTTCCAAATGATTGAGGGTGAGTGCACGAAGTTGGTGGACTCAAACGTGCACCAGCAAGAATGTGTGCCCGTTCCTGATGTTAGAGGTTTGGAAAAACCCGAACCTCCATTTAGTGTGCCACATAGGCACATTGACAAGAATGTGTGTGTGTTCCTAAAACCCCTGGGCCCTATTTGTGCACATTTGCACAGACCACACCTCATGTTTTCCTTTCACCGAGCTAGATAGATATTGTCACCTTGTCAAACTCAAGCTACATATGCTTGAATTTTCCTCCCACTCTAGTTATTTTTTACTTTTATTCAATTAATTTAATATCTTCTAAAAGAATCTAAAGTATAGAAAATTCTAATCTTCTAGACAAATCTTATCTAGAAAATTCATAGAGAGTCACCTCTTTCATTGCCTAACATTTCCCCTCTAAAAATAACTATAGAGAATTTGCAAGAAAAAGAGAAGTGGAGGGGGACTTTTGCATCTATTCCTCCCTTAACATCACCCTCCAACATGCCCAACATACTTGGTAGCTTCAAAAACTCCTAGTGGGAAGTTTTATGCCCCATTTGATTTAAATTTTGTCTTATAAACCCATTTGGAACTTATCTAACATTTATTCATTTAGGACACGACACAAGTTCCATGTTTGGTTCTTTATCATTGCATCATATTCTACATTCATAAGTGCGCTTCCATATCTTCTATTTTCTTGTTCATAAATTTCACTAATACTCTTCATTTTCTGTCTAGAAGGAGAACATCATTGTGTTGTATGCCTCTTTCATATCTTCTCTAAACAACACCATAATGTTCCTTTATTTATTTAACCATGCTTAGGAACTTTGCAAACGCTAGAAACACTTCACTAGGGTCCAGGGATAATTTTAAGGATGAAAATTTATCTCAAAATGTAGAAACCTTGGTGAATCTTAATAGTCGTTAATATTCAAACTGTAAAATGTTTGGTGATATTTTTGTAAAAATATTCAAATTTCTAAGGATTTTATATAGTTTCAATAAAATTTGGGCTATTTTAAGGTAAAATAATTTTATTCTATAGAATTTGGGCAAATAATTTTTAGAAATATTCGAAATTGGCGAATCTTTTTTGGGGAAAAAGCATAAACAATTAGCCTATGGGTGAGATCTAGCCCCTAAAATTTTCCTTGCTAGGGTCTTCATCGTTCAATGGAAATAATTGTATCGTTTCATCATCATTCTTGATGGTATCCACATTTTTTCTTCTCATATATTATTCTTCTGTCAAATTCTCATAGTGTCCACAATAACAAATATAAATCTATTATGAATATAAAATAATGCATGCATGTGCACGTGATAATTTTATTGTTTTTTTAATTTCTTAAAATATATATTTGCATGTTTGTTATAACTTTCTATTTTAATTAAATAAACTGACCTAATTTATATGCCATGCCTTATTAAATTGTAGCAAATATTATTAAGATGGAATCCAAAGACAATAAAAAACGCACACAAGCACACTGAGACACAAAAAACCCCAACCCACCACGACCACCAAACATAAACACACAGATTGATGAGGGGTTGAACACTTTGAGATCACTTGTCCATTAATCAAGGGGCACAAGAGAACATAGACGAGAGTCCTTGTCCACTTCGTTGGATGCCATTGTATCGTCCATTCCAAGTGACCAAAGAAAATTAACTTCTATTTCTGAATACAGGGCTAGGATGTTCGAGTTTTACAGGACTGAACACGACAGAAACCAAGTTAGAGACTTGTATATTTCAAAACAAGATATGATGTCTCTTTTTATTGATGCTCGAACTAGAGAACAACCACATGTCACCAAGAAACACATTTGTATGGACCGATGCATCTATCTGCAATTTAATGCTAACTTGATGGATAGGTTGTTCATGGGATTTGATAAAACTCCCTGCGAAAACAGGGAGATGCCCTTATATTTCTTGAGGAAATTATGGGAAGAATTTATTTTGGGTCACCACGTGAACTACTTCGACATTGGTGATTTCCAAGGGGTGGGTGGAGGGTCCGCACAGGAGCAAGATAATTCTAAGTGTGATCCCATGCTAGGCCCTCCTCCCACTAGGATAAATCATAAATCCCCTTTCAAACATCCTCCCATTGTAGAGGGTTTGCATCATGCACAGGTAGCTTTATCAACCTTGACTCAGATTCTATTGCAGCATGGTAGTTGTGTTGCACTATCTCAGCAGGAGGTGCCTACTGGTGACATTGGTAGAGGGGTTAAACCTTCAACCGCTATAGAAGAGTGTGGCAAGGAGAGGGCACATGGACAAATAAGTCCTTCCTTTGAGCCTCACAGATGCTCGAATTGCAGGCAGACATGCTATGGGCCTATGGAAGCCAGTGGAATTCAGAGCTTCATGGGGGAGGTTAGTATCTTAACCATCACTATGTTCTTCATCGTTATATATTTATATAATATTATATGTATTTATTTCGATTTTTATTGTATGATATTTTGCAGTTTCTACACCCCTATAACAGACCCTTGATGTTGATAGATGCATTAGTGTCTGTCTCCACCACTGATGCAACAGTAGAGGCAACCTCCTCATTTGGTGTACCACATACACATATATGTGTCACATTTCATAAATTCACCATAATGATTTCTTTATTTTCTGTCATCCTCAAATTTATAATGTTCTTGTGTTTCTATAGGTTGTGGTACCAGGAGGTACTAAGCAATGTCCACTTGGGATGGACAAGTCACCTGCTTCATAGGTATCATGTGTTGAGTTAAATCTCATTTAAATCTCAAATTTGTTGTATTTATGTTGTTGAATTTTACTATTTGGTACTAATAACAATATTATTAATATGTATCTAGGTTGTTGATCTTTTCTCTAGTTATAGTACTAGTCCAGTCCTTGGGCGCCCTTCCACAAATTTTGGGTTACCTATTTCCAGGCCAAGGGTTATGCCATCACTTGTACATCCCGTGGGGTTTCATAGCCACTCACCCCTACCATCTTTCATATTCCATGCAACCTTAGTGGTTGCACCCGCATGCCACCCATCCTCACCACCTCTTCCATCACATCCACCCATAGTGGATGCACCTATACGCCTCCCATCCCCACCACCATATCCATCTGCGCCATCCATCGAGGATGCCACAGTAGATGTTTCTTTGGAGCAGGTTGTACAATCGAGTGCTCCTCCTGCCAACAACTCTCCATCATTTTCCGAGATATTCAGAGTGACATAATATGTTGATGATCATTTTTTATGTATCATGAATGGAATTGATTTTATGCATATTTATTTAAATTTCATGATTTGATCCTTCCAACTAACAAAGGGTGGCATCGTTGAGATATTAGGGTCACAGAGGAGGGTAACACCCTCGTGATTTTCAGTACCTTCTACGTTGAGTTGTCTTATGTTGATTTACAAAGTATCATTTTGTAAGTCTTTTAATTCATTGTGGAAAAAAACTTATAACATTGTTTTTTCATTTTCCAATCTCTGGAGCGACGAACCACACCCCGGCATAAAACCATTCAAGTTGCTTCTTCGAGCAAGAGAAAAAATATCTATTTCCAGGATGCTCCCGAGGGTGACGAGTGTGGTAGTGGTCAATGAGTGACCCATGACTGTAATTTTATATCTAGGCCACCATATGGCAGTTTTTTATGTTAAGGCACTTGTTGTCATTTTGTATATTGGGCACGATGTGCCATTTTGTATAAAATGTACAATTTAGACGATGAGATTCATAAAAAATGTGTCATGATATATGAATCTCATTGTTTCTACATTTTATGTTGATGAATGTATGAATTTCAAAGTGTTTTGATTTCCACTATTTTTTGTTATAAGAAATAAATCTAATCTAAATGGAAATAAATCTATTCTCAAAATATAACTCTCAGAAACAGTAAATAAAAACAACTATGTATCTCTATTCTTCTAAGAACTAATTCCACATAAAAATATTGTTACAAGGATATTCCTAGGAAACCTAGATTTACACGGTTTTATAAAGGGAGAAACCTGGATGAACATCATGAACATGAATAGAATAATCCATGAGTTGAAATCAATGCACACTTTGGGATTATGGATGGCTTTGAGATAATGAAGACATGATCATGATCTCTTATGGTGGAAAATATTGCTAAGTGCCAAATCCATATGCAATTAATGGTTCTCAAGGACCTAATTTTGATGAAAGACTGAAGGCCCATCGTAGTTAAGACTCTGAGAACCAATAATAAGAATCGTGTAGGATAACATAATCACAATAGAAATAAGAGGGTTGAAACCTCACATTACTCCATCCAAAATGAACATGGTTCATGATAATGACAATCCCAACATGCTACAAGGGTTTCTTAATACAAAATCAACACATAAAATATAAGTGCACAATAAAGCCTCACATCAAATGAAAATATACCACAAATTCTCCATTAAGCTTGCCAAAATGTTATGCAATGTAGCCTAAGAGGAGAGATCCTAAATCCCCAAATTCTCGACCCTTTACAATGGAGAGAGAGAGAGCTCTTATTTATAGAGTGAGTCTCTTCTCTTATACAATAAAATTTTATTATTTGCTAACTAACGCCATCACAAGTCAAAAAAATATTATAATAATTGATTAGTTAGATCTCTCCTCAATCCATGGTTGACCATGTTACAACATGTGGACATTAGCCTCTCCAAAGCAATTCACCCTCATCCAAAAATAGTAGTAGTATGCACCAAATAATTCTCATCAAGGGGACGCACCACCAAAAATATGCATCAAGCCAATTCAAATGTCAAGTGTCCACATGGAATGTTCCCTCCAAAATTGTGCATGCATGCAACCACTCCACATGTGTGAATTCCAAGGTATCCAACTCCATGGATGAATGTTAAAGATGCAAAGAGGATGGAGATTCCACAACAAAGTATGTGATCAACTCCCCAAAATAGAAAGTATATCATCTCTCCACAAGTGTGCCTTCCCTTGCTTCCTTGGCCTTGCCTTGCCTTGCCTTTCCTTGCCTTGCTTACCTAGGCTTTCCTTACCTTTCCTTCACTCGCCATTCCTTTCCTTGCCTTACCTTACCTAAACCTAGACCTATACCTAGACCTTTCCTAGCCATGCCTTTCCTTGTCTTACCTTTCCTTGCCTTGCCATGTCTAGGATTTCCTTGCCTTCCATTGCCCTGCCTTGCCTTGTCCTTCCATTGTCTAGCCTTTCCTTGCCGTCCCTTGCCCTGCCTTATCTAGACATTTAGATTGTTTGAGGAAAAGTTCGTGTTGAGAGAGTAGATGTAGAACTCGATCCACATGAGAAAGATGGGTTGTCCAGGTTTTATGATAGATGAGAATATCATCAAATAAAACTAAGACAAAATGACGGAGAAAATGACAGAAGACATTATTCATGAGGCTTTGGAAAGTGGAGGGAGCATTACACAAGCCAAAGCGCATGACCAAACAATCACAGTGGCCCTCTTGAGTTCAAAATCCAGTATTAGGAATGTTTGCCTCTTTCATACGTATCTAGTGGTAGCCAAAATGAATATCAAGTTTAGTAAAGAACTAGGAACCACTCAATTCATCCAAGAGATCATCAATGATAGGAATGGGAAATTTGTCCTTGATGGTGAGTTTCTTGAGGGTGTGAAGTTAGGAGACATGTGCCAAAATCCTTTTTTCTTAATTAGCATGACCACAAAAGAAGAATAGGGGCTCGTAGTAGGATGGATGACGCCTGCGGTGAGCAATTTTGAACAATTTTCTCAGTTTAATTTTTATGGGCAAAGGGATGGGGATAGGGACGAACATTGGGAGGAAGATTGTTCAGGACAAGGGGAATGGAATGATCATGAACACCACGGGAAGGAGGGATTTCTTGGTGAGTGGAAAAAGCAACTTGATGTTTGGAGAGGATGGATTGGAGGTTCGGCGGCACAGAGGGTGTCTTAGTGGCGTGAGTTGAATGGAGTTGTGAAATAATGTCAGAATAACCTTTTTTGAGGATCGTTTCCATGCAATGGGAACTGATGATATTAGGGGAACTTGTTGTGATTCCTTGGAACTTATAATATTGGCCCTCCTGGTTGAATTGCATGGTTAATTCCTTAAAATCCATGAAAAATCCATGAGAATGGAACCCAGAGTCCTAAGCCATTCGACACCTAACACAATGTCACAACCACCCATGTCAATAGAAAACATATGAGATTTCATGTGGTACTGACCAATTTGGAGACACACATTTTCACAATGCCCCCCACATTTCATGGACCCGCGATTAGTAATCATGATTTGAAAATTATTGACTACACAAATATAGAAATTAGTTTCCTTTGCAATACGACGATGAATAAAATTATGGGTTCTTCCACTGTCAACAACGATTATGACCTTACGATGCTTAATGTAACCAATTAGCTTGAGGGTTTGGGGAGCAGAGAAGCCAGTGAGATCATTTAGGGAAATGGTCGGTTCAACTTTGTAAGGGTCAAAAGGTGGAGTCATGTCAGTGGGTTCATGTGACTTGGCCATAGGGGGAGCCTCGACATCGTCTTCAGAAACATCCTCGGAGATGGCCATAAAAAGATTTTGTTCCTTACACTTGTGCCCAGGAAAATATTTGTCATCACAATTATAACAAAGGCCCTTGAGTTTGCATTCAACCATTTCTACCCTATTCAATTTATGGATCTTTAGTGGAGTGGAAGGAGGAGTGGGACTGAGTGGTTTAGGGCGAGGAATATAGGAGGGTTTTCTCATTTGATAAGAGACAACCTATTTTGTTTCCTTATTTATTTTAGTATCTTCCACCCAACTCTGAGGCCGAGCCATGAGGACATGGACACATATCTCATCCTTGAGGCCACTGATAAAACATCTCAGAAAAATCATCAGACATGTCTTATGTGCAGAAAGCCAATTGCTCAAAAGAAGTTATAAAGTATTCCACTATGCCAGATTGTTTCAACTTTGTCAAACAGCCTAAATGGTGGGTGTCAGTGTCAAAGCATTCATAACGTTCTACAACAAATTGTGTCCAATCCACATACCGTTGGCGGGTATTTTTTCGCCATTTCCACCATTGTGAATGTTCTGGATCTAGATGGAGAATACCATACCTTAGTTTGGCCATCTCATCAGTAATGTCGTACAAAGAGAAATAGTGTTCCATTTGAGTGACCCAACCTGTGGGATCCGAGCCATCAAATTTGTTCACCTCCACGCGAGGGGGACGCAGGTCCCGCTGAAAGTTGTGGGGAGGAAAAGAGGTGGACCAAAAGTATTCAAAAGTCCCATCAGGGTTATAAGGTGTGGAAGAAGAGAAATGATCTGGAGTGGGATTAAACAAGGCGGTCAAATTGTTCACTATGTACTGGCAGTGCTGACAGGTGGTGGTCAATTGAGTGATGGTTGTGGGAAGTGATTCAAGCAGAGCAAACCGAGAGTTGATGTTACCAATACTAGACATGATGGAAGAGATATCACTACGGGTTTGGTCATGATCTTTGGCCAAAGTGGTGAGATGTTGTTCCCAATCTTGGATGCGAGTGTGGGCCAAGGGGATGGGACAAGGGAAAAGCTAGAGTTTTATTTATTTTTATTTTTATGTTGAGAATTTTGTTTATAAAAATTTTGTCTCTTGAATTTCAGCCAATTTTTAAATAATTCAAATTATCAAATTTTAGAAAAAGTAAACCAAAAATAGGACAATTTGAATACCCCAATACCCCAAAACAATACTGGATCTAACCAAAAAAATTACCTCTAACACATACAACAAATAAAAACTTAGTTTACATAACCATTCACATATTTGCACAAGGTAAATCACATCTATAACTTAAACTTCTAAATCACAATTAAACTCAAATGTCCCTTACACAACTTTTCATAAATTTCCATCTAAAAACAATATTTCAATTTGTTTTTTTATCAAATCTCCATCCAAATATAATATTTTAAAATCTCTTAAACATATATCAATATAGATCAATATTTCAATTTGTTTTATCAAATCTCCATCCAAATATAATATTTTAAAATCTCTTAAACATATAATAGATGAAGCCACTACTTACTACCATTTAAAAAAAAAAAAAAAAAAAAAAAAAAAAAATTCTCACCATCTACAAATAATTCTAATCATGCTCAGTCATCTACAGTCGACCCCACTGGCGTAATGTCCAATCAATAATAAATAAATAAACGAAACCAAGTACTTTTGTTCATCTTTTTCTCGACATGTCTCTGTGTTTTCCCATGCGTTTACTATACAGAATCCCTAGTCTCCCGAGTCCCGCGGTATTAATCTCTTTGGAATTTCATTTGTGTTGCCATTCTACACAGTCGCGCTTCCCAATCGATGAAAAATGAAAGGACAAATTCTAGAATCAGTAAGCATGTCTTAGAATTGAACTGAACTGGGAGGAGTTATTTTATGTCATTAACAATTTTCGAAATCTTCAAGCCTATAAAATTGCCATTTACCTGAAGGAAATTTTTTGGTCGTGCCCTATGTTGTGCTATTTAGATATGTATATTTCTGGTCATATCAGTTTTAGAATTCGTCGGTGCTAAGGAGGCTTAATCCAGAAAGAAATACGGCCTTGCTGCATCATTGGGGACTCCAGGATTGATATTATCACTTAGACGCCACAGGTAATAGGAAAGGCAGAAGATGAGGTTGGAATAGGTGCCCAAAGCATCTCCATCTCTATTCATAGATTGTCCTCTAGCCTGAAGGAGTCAATTAAGAAGATTTCGGTAAATGGACATGTTATAATTAAATGTTCTATGCCTTTATCTACTTGTTGACATAGGCCACATCAAATTGGTTCATTGATATTTTTTTTTTGAAGCTTCTGAAGCACCTCCAATGTAGGAGACTTATTGTTTAATATCAGCCATATGAATATTTTGTTTTTGGAAGGACATCTTAATTTCCAGATGATTTTCCGGAACTAAATCTGTTATCCCTCCAATCCTTACTCAACAAGTGTTCTATATCCTATCTTAGGCACATAAGTTTCAATGGGATTGAGGGACCATAGCCATTGATATTCTTCTCTTATTTTAATATTATTGTCTTTAAAAAAAACGTATAACCTTTCCAAGCTTCTACAAAATCTTCTCTCAAATCCATTTGTCATTTGTAGACCTCTCTCAGTTCATAATATATCTAAGAGTATAAAATCCTTTAATTCTAAGTTTTTTGAGACAATCTATGCAATCCCTTGCTACCTATCCATGGAACAAGACCAATTTAAACTTTATCCCCTTTGCCCACTTTCCAAATCATCCAATTGCCTGTCAAATAAAAGGTTGAATTCACAAATTTCCAAATGATTGAAGGTGAGTTCATGAATTTGTTGGACGAAAAAGCATACCAGCAAGAATGAGTGCCATGATGTTAGAGGTTTGGAAAAACCCGAACCTCCATTTAGCATGCCACATAGGCACATTGACAGGAATGTGTGTGTGTTCCTAAGAACCCCTGCGTGTTCTTGTTGTGCACTTTTTTAAGGGACCACATGCCCTATTTGTGCCCATTTTCACAGACCAAACCTCATGTTTTCCTTTCACTGAGCTAGAGAGATATTTTCACCTTGTCCAACTCAAGCTACATATGCTTGAATTTTTCTCCCACTCTAGTTATTTTTTACTTTTATTCAATTAATTTAATATCTTCTAAAAGAATCTAAAGTATAGAAACTTCTAATCTTCTAGACAAATCTTATCTAGAAAATTCATAGAGAGTCACCTCTTCCATTGCCTAATATTTCCCCTCTAAAAACAACTATAGAGAATTTACAAGAAAAAGAGAAGTGGAGGGGGGACTTTTGCATCTATTCCTCCCTTAATATCACCCTCCAACATGCCCAACATACTTGGTAGCTTCAAAAACTCCTGGTGGGAACTTTTATGCCCCACTTGAATTGAATTTTGTCTTATAAACCCATTTGGAACTTATAACATTTATTCAGTTAGGACATGACACAAGTTCCATGTTTGGTTCTTCATCATTGCATCATATTCTACATTAATGGGTTGTTTCTAATTTTTCTTTCCTCTAATTTTCTCAAATGAAATTGTTGTTTGTAATATCTTTTTCATAAGTGCACTTCCATATCTTCTATTTTATTGTTCATAAATTTCACTAATACTCTTCATTTTTTGTCTAGAAGGAGAACATCATTGTGTTGTATGCCTCGCTCAACTCTTCTCTAAACAACACCATAATGCTCCTTCATTTATTTAACCATGCGTAGGAACTTTGCAAACGCTAGAAACACTTCTCTAGGGTCCATGGATAATTTTAAGGATGGTAATTCATCTCAAAATGTAGAAACCTTGGCGAATCTTAATACTGCTTAATATTCAAACTGTAAAATGTTTGGTGATATTTTTGTAAAAATATTCAAATTTCTAAGGATTTTATATAGTTTCAATAAAATTTGAGCTATTTTGAGGTAAAATAATATTATTCTATAGAATTTGGGCGAATAATTTTTAGAAATAATCGAAATTGGTGAATTTTTTTGGGGGGAAAATCATGGAAAATTAGCCCATGGGTGAAATTTAGCCCCTAAAATTTTCCTTGCTAGGGTCTTCATCGTTCAATGGAAATAATTGTATCGTTTCATCATTATTCTTGAAGGTATCCACATTTTTTCTTCTCATATATTATTCATCTGTCAAATTCTCATAATGTTCACAATAACAAACATAAATTTATTATGAATATAAAATAATGCATGCATGTGCACGTGATTATTTTATTGTTTTTTTAATTTCTTAAAATATATATTTGCATGTTTGTTATAACTTTCTATTTTAATTAAATAAACTGACCTAATTTATATGTCATGCCTTATTAAATTGTAGCAAATATTATTAATATGGAATCCAAAGACAATGAAAACCGCACACAAGCACACTGAGACACAGAAAACCCCAACGCACCACAACCACCAAACATAAACACATAGATTGATGAGGGGTTGAACACTTTGAGATCACTTTTCCATTAACTAAGGGGCACAAGAGAACATAGATGAGAGTCCTTGGCCACTTTGTTGGATAACATTGTATCGTCCATTGCAAGTGCCTAAGGAAAATTAACTTCTATTTCTGAATACAGGGATAGGATGTTCGAGTTTTACAGGACTGAACTCGACAGAAACCAAGTTAGAGACTTGTATATTTCAAAAAAAATATGACGTCTCCTTTTATTGATCCTCGAACTAGAGAACAACCACATGTCACCAAGAAACACATTTGTATGGACCGATGCATCTATTCACAATTTAATGCTAACTGGATGGATAGGTGGTTCATGGGATTTGATAAAACTCCCTGCAATAACAGGGAGTTGCCCTTATATTTCTTGAGGAAATTATGGGAAGAATTTATTTTGGGTCACCACGTGAACTACTTTGACATTGGTGATTTCCAAGGGGTGGGTCGAGGGTCTGCACAGGAGTGACAGAATGCTAAGTGTGATCCCATGCTAGGCCCTCCTCCCACTAGGAGAAACCATAACCCCCCTTCCCAACATCCTCCCATTGAAGAGGGATTGCATCATGCACAGGTAACTTTATCATCGTCGACTCAGATTCTATTACAGCATGGTAGTTGTGTTGCACTAACTTAGCAGGAGGTGCCTACTGGTGACATTGGTAGAGGGGTTAGACCTTCAACCCCTAGAGAAGAGTGTAGCGAGGAGAGGGAAAATGGACAAAGAAGTCGTTCATGTGAGCCTCACAAATGCTCGAGTTGCAGGCAGACATGCTGTGGGCATATGGCAGCCAATGGACTTGAGAGCTTCATGGAGGAGGTTAGTATCTTAACCATGTTTATGTTCTTCATCGTTATATATTTATATAATATTATATGTATTTATTTCTATTTTTATTGTATGATATTTTGCAGTTTCTATGCCCCTATAACAAAACCTCTGCGTTGATAGATGCATTAGTGTCTGACTCCACCACTGATGCAACAATAGAGGCAACCTCTTCATTTTGTGTACTACATACACATATATGTGTCACATTTGATAAATTCACCATAATGATTTCTTTATTTTCTGTCATCCTCAAATTATAATGTTCTTGTGTTTCTATAGGTTGTTGTACCAGACGGTACTAAGCAATGTCCACTCGGGATGGACAAGTCACCTGCTTCATAGGTATCATGTGTTGAGATAAATCTCATTTAAATCTCGAATTTGTTGTATTTATGTTGTTGAATTTTACTATTTGGTACTAATAACAATATTATTAATATGTATCCAGGTTGTTTCTCTTTTCTCTAGTTATCGTACTAGTCCAATACTTGGGCACCCTTCCATGAATTTTTGGTTACCTATTTCCAGGACAAGGGTTATGCCATCACTTCTACATCCCGTGGGGTTTCAATGCCACTCACCCCTACCATCTTTGATATTCCATGCATCCTCAGTGGCTGCACCTGCATGCCACCCATTCTCACCACCTCTTCCATCGCTTCCACCTACAGTGGATGCACCTACACGCCACCCACCCCCACCACCATTTCCATCTACACCATCCATCGAGGTTTCCACAGTAGATGTTTCTTTGGAGCATGTTTTACAATCGAGTGCCCCTCCTGCCAACAACTCTAGGCCATCGTTTCCAGAGATATTCACAGTGAGATAATATGTTGATGATCAATTTTTATGTATCATGAATGGAATTGAGTTTATGCATATTTGTTTAAATTTCATGATTTGATCCTTGCAACTGAAACAGGGTGGCATCGCTCAGAGATTGGGGTCACGGAGGAGGGTAACACCCTTGTGATTGTCAGTACCATCTGTGTTGAGTTGTCTTATGTTGATTTACAAAGTATCATTTTGTAAGTCTTTTAATTCATTGTGGAAAAAAACTTATAACATTGTTTTTTCTTTGTCCAATCTCTGGAGCGACGAACCACACCCAGACACAAAACCACTCAAGCTGCTTGTTCGAGCAAGAGAAAAAAAATCGATTTCCAGGATGCTCCTGAGGGTGACGAGTGTGGTAGTGGTCAATGAGTGACCCATGATTGTAATTTTGTATCTAGGCCACCATATGACAACTTTTTATGTTAAGGCACTTGTTGTCATTTTGTATATTGGGCACGATGTGCCATTTTGTAAAAAATGTACAATTTAGACGATGTTGAATATATATATATATATATATATATATCATGACACATTTTTTTATGAATCTCATTGTTTCTACATTTTATGTTTATGAATGTATGAATTTCAAAGTTTTTTTATTTCCACTATTTTCTGTTATAAGAAATAAATCAAATCTAAATGGAAATAAATCTATTCTCAAAAGACAACTCTCAGAAATAGTAAATAGAAACAACTATGTATATCTATTGTTCTAAGAACTAATTCCACATAAAAATACCGCTACAAGTATATTCCTAGGAAACATAGATTTACACGGTTTTATAAAGGGAGAAACCTACATGGACATCATGAACATGAACATGAATAGAATAATCCATGAGTTGAAATCAATGCACACTTTGGTATTATTTATGGCTTTGGGATAATGAAGACATGATGAGAATATGAAATGTCAAACTTAAAATCTCATATATCCTTCAATTTAATATCTCTTAGTATGATAAGTTGAATATTGTTTTTCAATAGTTCGAAGGAGAAACTCATACATCGAAAGATAGAAGGATCACTTAACTCATCAATGTAGATGTTGATGAGTTTGTAGATTCAATAACTTACATTTAACTAATAGAAACTATAATTACCTTTACAATATTCAATAAATTCACTTATTATAGGATATGTTTGTTGAAGACTATACAAAGATATCTTGGGTTCTAGCAACTATTTCACAAAATTTGGATAGATTTATAAATTTTTAATGAAATGAAATAAATTTGTTCTCAATTTGGTTGAGTATTCAAATAGATTTGGAGTGTATTATTGAACTAATCATTCTAATAATTTAATTAATTTGATTAATTATTTTTTAAAGTGTTAAGGAAGTCTATGTAAGTAAAAATAATTCCTTTTTTCTAAAGTGATTATAAATACTTACATTAATCATTAACGAATCTCTTATGGTGGGAAATATTGCTAAGTGCCAAATCCATACGCAATTAATGGTTCTCAAGGACCTAAATTTGATGAAAGACTAAAGTCCAATCCTCGTTAAGACTCCAAGAACCAATAATAAGAATCATGTAGGATAACATAATTACAATAGAAATAAGAGGGTCGAAACCTCACATTACTCCATCTAAAATGAGAATGGTTCATTATAATGACAATCACAACATGCTACAAGGGTTTATTAATACAATATCAACACATAAAATATAAGTGCACAATAAATCCTCACATCAAATGAAAATATACCTCAAATTCTCCATTAAGCTTGCCAAAATGTTTTGCAATGTAGCCTAAGAGGAGAGATCCTAAATCCCCAAATTCTCCACCCTTTACAATGGAGAGAGAGAGAGCTCTTCTTTATAGAGTGAGTCTCTTCTCTTATACAATAAAATATTATTATTTTCTAACTAACTCCATGACAAGTCAAAAAAATATTATAATAATTGATTAGTTAGATCTCTCCTCAATCCATGGTTGACCATGTTACAACATGTGGACATTAGCCTCTCCAAAGCAATTCACCCTCATCCAAAAATAGTAGTAGTATGCACCAAATAATGCTTATCAAGGGGACGCACCACCAAAAATAAGCATCAAGCCAATTCAAATTTCAAGTGTCCACATGGAATGTTCCCTCCAAAATTGTGCATGCATGAAACCACTCCACATGTGTGAATTCCAAGGTAGACAAATCCATGGATGAATGTGAAAGATGCAAAGAGGATGGAGATTCCACAACAAAGTATGTGATCAACTCCCCAAAATAGAAAGTATATCATCTCTCCACAAGTGTGCCTTCCCTTTCTTCCCTAGCCTTTCCTTGTCTTTCCTTTTCTTGCCTTCCTTACCTAGCCTTGCCTTACCTTTCCTTCACTCACCATTCCTTTCCTTTCCTTGCCTTACCTAAACCTAGACCTATACCTAGACCTTTCCTAGCCATGACTTGCCTTGTCTTACCTTTCCTTGCCTTGTCATGTCTAGCCTTGCCTTGCCTTCCATTAGCCTGTCTTGCCTTGCCTTTCCATGCCTTGACTTTTCTTGCCATGTCTAGCCTTGCCTTGCCTTGCATTGTTATGCCTTGCCTTGGCATGCCATGCTAAGCCTTGCATTTCCCTTTGTTGCATTTCCTTGCCTTGTCTTGCCTTGTCATGCCATGCCATGCCATACCATACCATACCTTGCCTTGACATGTGATGTTTTTGGATCAGATGCGAAATTTTCGGATCTTGTAGCCATTCCTGGTGAAAAACTTGGAGTGAATCTGGTACATTGAAGGAGAGGGGAAAAAGGTACCCTTCATCTTCATATTTTCTTGAAGGAGCGTCAAAAACCAAATTTTTTTTCCTTTGTTGTAAATGATCTCATAATCATATCCAAATAGTTTAGTCACCCATTTTTGTTGCTCTAGAAAATACTTGAGGCTTTAATGATCTATCTTAATTTGGAAGCATTTCCCCAATAGATAAGGGTGCCAGAGATCTACTGCATGCATAATAGACAACATTTCCTTTTCAGATATTGATTGGACTAAATGTCGCTATGACAATTGTTTGTTGGTAAAAGCCAAAGGTCGACCATCTTGTATAAGGACTGCTCCAAATCCTCTCCCAGAAGCCTCACATTCCAGGACAACGGTCTTTTGAAATCAGGAAGGGCCAGGACTAGAGTGGTGCACATAGGCGCCTTTAAGGCTTGAAAGGCATGATTAGCTATGGGAGTCCAAGTGAAAGAATTATTTTTCAGGAGAGTAGTGAGAGGCACCACAATCTTTCCATAATTCTTAACAAACTTGTGGTAATATCTTGTTAAACATAGAAAACCACACAATATTTTGAGAGTCTTAGGGAGAGGCCAATCCTGCATAGCTTCGGTCTTCTAAAGATCCACCCCAACACCTTCCTTGCCAACAATATGACCCAAGTACTCGACTTTCGAGGATCCAAAATCACATTTAGACTATTTGAGGAAAAGTTGGTGGTGACAGAGTAGATGTAGAACTCGATCCACATGAGAAACATGGGTTGTCTAGGTTTTATGATAGATGAGAATATCATCAAAGAAAACTAAGACAAAATGACGGAGAAAATGATGGAAGACATGATTCATGAGGCTTTGGAAAGTGGAGGGAGCATTACACAAGCCAAAGGGCATGACCAAAAACTCATAGTGTCCCCCATGAGTTCGAAATGCAGTATTAGGAATGCCTGCCTCTTTCATACGTATCTGGCAGTAGCCAGAATGAAGATCAAGTTTAGTAAAGAACTAGGAACCACTCAATTCATCCAAGAGACCATCAATGATAGGAATGCAAAATTTGTCTTTGATGGTGAGTTTGTTGAGGGCGTGAAAGTCAGGAAACATGTGCCAAAATCCTTCTATATTAAGTACCATGACCACAAAATAAGAATAGGGGCTCATACTATGATGGATAACGTCTGGGGTGAGTAATTTTTGAACATTTTTCTCAATTTAATTTTTCTGGGAAAAGGGATGACGATAGGGACGAACATTGGGAGGAAGGTTTTAAGGGACAAGGGGAATGGAATGATCATGAACACCACGGGAAGAAGGGAGTCCCTGGGGAGTGGAAAAAACAACTTGATGTTTGGAGAGGATCGATTGGAGGTCCGACGACACAGAGGGTGTCTTAGTGGCGTGAATGGAATGGAGTTGTGCAATAATGCCACAATAACCTTTTTTGAGGATATTTTCCAAGAAATGGGAACTGCTGATCTCAGAGGAACTTGTTGTGATTCCTTGTAACTTATACTATTGGCCCTCCTGGTTGAATTGTGTGGTTAATTATTTAAAATCAATGAGAATGGAACCCAGAGTCCTGAGTCATTCGACACCCAACATAATGTCACAACCACCCATGTTGATAGAAAACATATGAGATTTCTTGTTGTACTGACCAATTTGGAGACACACATTTTCACAATGCCCCCCACATTTCATGGACCTTCCATTGGCAATCATGATTTGAAAATTATTGACTGCACGGATATAGCAATTAGTTTCCAAGGCAATATGACGATGAATAAAATTATGGGTGCTTCCACTGTCAACAAGGATTATGACCTTACGATACTTAATGTAACCAATTATCTTGAGGGTTTGGGGAGCAAAGAAGCGAGTGAGATCATTTAGTTGGATTTCATACTTATCTCGCCTGGGAGCAAGTCCGCCTTCAATGAGAAAGTATGCCCAAAACATAATTGTGTAATACTGGGAATGGATGCAAACTTTATCTGGCTATATTGAAGTACCAGTGAAATTATCATGTCCTCCTATAATCATTCCAACTAAGTGCTACCAAGATTTATTGGTTTAGTTTACATAAGCCAATTTTCCATATGAATTATAGAATGATTTTCTACTGTCAGCAATTTTATCGTTGTCAAATGGATTCTATTTGAGGATTTGATATACAAAGCATCATTATGATATTAGTTTTGTACATTTCATTGACATGGTTTGTGGATTAATTAGTATAAATAAATTTATTAGAATTTTAATTTATTAAATATTGAAATACGTTAAAAAATTTAAAATGATGTTAAAAATTTTAAATTAAGGGGGATTCGTATCAATTTATTTTGATATTATATATTCTTTAATATTAATATTTTTTTACTTGAGTAGATTTCCTTTATTTAGCATGTGAAAGTGTCCTTATATCTCGTCAACAATCCAATTATTGATTACAAATATCCAATTAAGTTAAACACTTTAATGACGTAGGAACTATGTCAAAAGCTAGAGTTTTATTTATTTTTATTTTTATGTTGAATTTTTTTTTTATAAAATCTCTTGAATTTTGGCCAATTTTAAAATAACTCAAATTATCAAATTTTAGAAGAAAAACTAATAGAAAAAGTAAACCAAAAATAGAAAAATTTGAATACCCCAATACAATATTGGATCTAACCAGAAAATATTACCTCTAACACATACAACAAATAAACACTTAGTTTACATAACCATTCACATATTTTCACAAGGTAAATCACATCTAGTAACTTAAACTTCAATTTTTTTTATCAAATCTCCATCCAAATATAATATTCTAATATCTCTTAAACATATATCAATATCGATGAAGCCAATTACTTCCTAACACTATTTAAAAAAAAAAAAATGAACCTCCTAACCTGCTCGTGGACTGTCTCAATTAAAACAAGTCTATAAGACATTTATCTCAATAGAGGACTGTCAATTAAAAAAAATTCTCAGCCATCTATAGTTGACCCCACTGGTGTAATGTTTAAATCAATAATAAATAAAAAAACAAAACCAAGTACTTTTGTTCGTCTTTTTCTCGACATGTCTCTGTGTCTCCCGAGTCTTGTGGTATTGATCTCCTTAGAATTTCATTCGTGTTACCATTCTACATAGCCCCACTTCCCAATTGATGAAAAACATAAGGACAAATTCTATAATCAATAAGCATGTCTTGGAACTGAATTGAACTGAGAGGAGTTGTTTGATGTCATTAACACTTTTCGAAATCTTCAAGCCTATAAAATTAACATTTACTCAGAGGAAATTTCCTGGTCATGCCCTATGTTGTGCTATTTAGATATGTATATTTTTGGTCATATCAGTTTTGGAATTCGTCAGTGCTAAGGAGGCTTAATCCAAAAAGAAATACGGCCTTGCTGCATCATTGGCGACTCCAGGATTGATATTATCACTCAGACGCCAAAGGTAATAGGAAAGGCATAAGATGAGGTTGGAATAGGCACCTAAAGCATCTTTATCTCTATTCACAGATTGTCCTTTGGCCCGAAGGAGTCAATTAAGAAGATTTTAGTAAATGGACATGTAATAATTAAATGTTCTATGCCATCTACTTGTTGACATAGGCCACATCAAATTGGTTCATTGATATTTTTTTTTGAAGCTTCTAAAGAACCTCCAACGTAGGAGACTTATTGTTTAATATCAACAATACGGATATTTTATTTTTTGGAAGGACACCTTAATTTCCAGATGATTTTCCGCCACTAAACCTATTATCCCTCCAATCCTTCCTCAACAAGTGTTTATAGCCTTGCTTAGGCACATAAGTTTCAATGGGATTGAGCGACCATAGCCATTGATATTCTTCTCTTAGTTTAATATTATTGTCTTTAAAAAAAATGTATAACCTTTCCAAGCTTCTGCAAAATCTTCTCTAAAATCTAGTTGTCATTTGTAGACCACTCCCAGTTCACAATCTATCTAAGAGTATAAAATCCTTTACTTCTAAGCTTCTTGAGACAATCTATGAAATCCCTTGATACCTATCCATGTTCCAAGACCAATTTAAACTTTATCCCATTTTCCCACTTTCCAAATCAGCCAATTGCCTATCAAATAAAAGGTTGAATTCACAACTTTCCAAATGATTGAGGTTGAGTGCACGAAGTTGGTGAACTAAAATGCGCACCGACAAGAATGTGTGCCCGTTCCTGATGTTAGAGGTTTGGAAAAACTTGAACCTCCATTTAGTGTGCCACATAGGCACATTGACAGGAACGTGTGTGTGTGTTCCTAAGAACCCCTGTACATTCTTGTTGTGCCCTTTTTTAATGGACCATGGGACCTATTTGTGCCCATTTTCACAGACCACACCTTATGTTTTCCTTTCACCGAGCTAGAGAGATATTGTCACCTTGTCCAAATCAAGCTACATATGCTTTAGTTTTCCTCCCACTCTAGTTATTTTTTACTTTTATCCAATTAATTTAATATCTTCTAAAAGAATCTAAAGTATAGAAACTTCTAATCTTCTAGACAAATCTTGTCTAGAAAATTCATAGAGAGTCACCTCTTTCATTTCCTAACATTTCCCCTCTAAAAATAACTATAGAGAATTTACAAGAAAAAGAGAAGTGGAGGGGCACTTTTGCATCCATTCCACCCTTAATATCACTCTCCAACATGCCCAACATACTTGGTAGCTTCAAAAACTCATGGTGGGAACTTTTATGCCCCATTTGAATTAAATTTTGTCTTATAAACCCATTTGGAACTTATAACATTTATTCATTTAGGATATGACACAAGTTCCCATGTTTGGTTCTTCATCATTGCATCATATTCTACATTCATGGGTTGTTTCTAATTTTTCTTGCATCTAATTTTCTCAAATGAAATTGTTGTTTGTAATATCGTTTTCATAAGTGCACTTCCATATCTTCTATTTTCTTGTTCATAAATTTCACTAATTTACTCTTCATTTTTTGTCTAGAAGGAGAACATCATTGTGTTGTATGCCTCGTTCAACTCTTATCTAAACAACACCATAACGTTCCTTCATTTCTTTAACCATGCTTAGGAACTTTGCAAAACTAGAAAGATTTCTCTAGGGTCCAGGGATAATTTTAAGGATGTAAATTTATCTCAAAATGTAGAAACCTTGGCGAATCTTAATAGTTGTTAATATTCAAACTGTAAAATGTTTGGTGATATTTTTGTAAAAATATTCAAATTTCTAAGGATTTTATATAGTTTCAATAAAATTTGGGCTATTTTAAGGTAAAATAATTTTATTCTATAGAATTTGGGCAAATAATTTTTAGAAAAAATCAAAATTGGCGAATCTTTTTTGGGGAAAAAACATGGAAATTAGCCCATGGGTGAAATTTAGCCCCTTAAATTTTCCTTGCTAGGGTCTTCATCGTTCAATGGAAATAATTGTATCGTTTCATCATCATTCTTGATGGTATCCACATTTTTTCTTCTCATATATCATTCATCTGTCAAATTCTCACACTGTTTATAGAAGTGTGATGAAGTCAAGGAATAATTATTGATATGATATCAAAGTTTTCTTTAATATTTTTTATTTCCCTTCTAGTTATATCTTTACTTTTTTGTATCTCATTCTTTTGAAATATTCTCTACTTTGAGCATATACCTATTAGAGGGATAATGCTCATTATTTTCTTCTTTTTCTATTTTGTATTCATCTTTAATGTTGGTTAAACAAGAATATGGTGCCCTTTGTGTAAATCATTACATTTGTTCATTAAACGATTTTGGAACTCTTTGTTTCTTTAGTTATTTTAAATCAACTATTTCAAGTCTTGTACTTGAAATAAACCCCATTCTTCAATTTTATTTGAAGAACTCTTTAATATAAAATCTTTACAATCGAGAGGGCTACCCCTTAGGCTACTAGAATTTTTCAGATAGTGTAAAGCAGGAACGATATTTTTCCTCATAGGGTGCATTGGCCATATTCTTATCTATAGAACAACATGACAAATAATACTCATGAGAAAACTATAAATACATGAATATCATTGTATGAGACATATTGGATGTTGAGTACTATATTGTAGTGATTATGGCTTATGGAGTGATTCTTTCCATAAGGAGTATTTGATGGTCTTAACCTACCTTGAGGTTTCTCTCTGTATTCTTTTGTTGTCTATTATGCACTCGATGCATTTTGGTATTTCTGAAGTTTAGGGTTGTTTTAAATTATCTTTATCTACAAAGGTTTCAATACAATCACCCATAGCCCATACCCAACATATTTCCCACTTGAAAAACAAGTGTTAACAATTCCTTTACAAGTGAACAACCTTCCTTATCAAGTCAATGTAGAAATGAACATCATAATTGTAATTATTGCTTCAAGTTCCCTAGATCCACATCAACTTCATGAACTCCTCCTTCCTAAAACATTAGTAAGAAAGCCTCCAAGGCTATCAAACAAATTTAATTAGTCTTCTAGTGATAAGTGCAAGTAAACATGCCCACACTCATCCTCCTATACATAATGTTGAACTCCAAACCATGAGCCTAATACAACACAACCAAATTAGGGGTACACATGCCTATGTACGATTTACAACCATACACTTGTTACATGCAACATCATAAAAACTTTAATATAAATACAAGAAATTACATAAGAGACAAACCCCAATTGTCGAACCCATCAAATCTTTAGTGAACTTCATGCTCTTTCGAATAACTACCTCTTGAAAACATCACCATACATTGACATGTATCGTCACACCATTTAAGGCTCTCTTAGCCATGCAATACTCTTACACTAACCAAGTAACTAGTACACACTGAGATAGTTCCTCAACACTTAATATTATATTTATGTTCATTTTTCAAAAATATTATTTCTGGACATATTGTGGGATAAATGTGATATTTATTAAGTTCGTATACTTTAAAATTTCATGTAACCATAATGATACACACACATATTGTGGAATAAATGTGATATTTATTAAGTTTGTATAATTTAAAATTTTAGATAATCATAATGAGACACACACACATTGCATTGACTAATTTTGTTCATTATTAAGATTTTAGTAATATTTTTTATTTAAACTCTTTTTTTTTATCTTTTCTTTTTTTGAATAATTTTGATGATATTGAATTTTCAATTCTTAAATGATAAAGTTTAGAACAAAAATATTAAAAAATAGTTATTCTTAACAAAAATATAAAATTATTATATCAAAACTATTCAAAGGAACATTATTAAACCATGTACTCAATACTCTAATCATTGAAATATTAAAAACAAACACAAAATAATAATCAATGTTTCCATATTTGGCAGTGCTTTTGACTCATAGCCTCGATCAACATTTAGTCGTTGAAGGTTTGTACAGTGTACCAAGCCCAGTATTCTCTTCAACATCACATATACAGATCCGTTAAACATCAAAAAGGGCAATGTTTCCATACTTAGCAACTCTTCTAACTCAAAGCACCTACTATCCATTTAACAGTTAGCCATCAAAGATTTGTATAATGCCCCAATCCAGGCATGCTCTTTAGTTTCACAAACTTGTTTATTATAAACTCCTCCAAACACACTGCCTGCAAAATGCTCAACCACAAGAAATATATTAGAAAACCATTTAAACTCGATTGAGAATTGTGGTGAGATATTAATATCGAAAAAACATACCAAAATAACACAACAAGTTTCTAATTATGTGTTTCGCTTTCACTTTTCCACAATGTGTTTAAATTGCCCTCTGACACTTCTAGATGGCGACGGTCTTGGTGTGAGGCAGATAAGTGCAGAGGGAGTAGTAGTGCCGAACTTCATCCTGGGTATTCCCAACCTATTACCCACGTCCATTTTCCATCCCAACAGCATGTCGTTGATGATGCAAAGGGGCAAGCGCCTGCCCAATTATTCGGTAATGAGGCACTTGAAATGTGTTCCAGGTGATTCGAGGCTTCCATTACGACAACGTAACGACTGAGGTGACACAGAGTAATGACACGGTGAAAGGAGATGGATAGCGTAGGAAACGGAAACTGTGAACAGGGAGGGGAGGGGAGCGGAGGGAAGGTCTTACATGTCGGAAGTGCGAAAGTAGACAAGGAAAAAAAAAAAAAAAGTTATTTATCAAATTATTTTAAAAAGGTTTTGAATACTTTAATTTACACTTGCCATATTATTAATAGCTATTAATGATTAGATCTATCCAATTCTTAAAAAAAAAAAATCATTGTTATTATTTCTATTTTTTTTAGATTAATATATAAGTAATATATTATTATAAGTTTAAAACATTTTATAATTATTTTAGCTTTTCATTGATCTAAGTACAACTACTACTTTAAAATATTTTAAAATATATATATATATATAATGCATTATCTATCTTAAAAAATGATAAACAAACACGATATCACAAGTTTGATCTTTCTAATTTAATAATCACAATCACCAATTTCCAAGACTTAATTGTCAACTATTTTGTCTTTAATGCAAGTGGATTGACAAGTACAATGCAAAGTCTAACAAAAAAATATCACCTCAAACACATGCAACCAATAAACACTTCATTTAAATATCCACATATTTTCACATCTAGTACCTTCAATTAATAAATCACAAGTCAACTCAAATGTCCCTTACACAATTTATATCAAATTTTTATTTTAAACTAATTTGATAAATCTTTATAAAAAATAATATTTTAATATCTCTTAAATCAGTTAGTGGAAGAGATCTTTGTCCCAAAAACAATGAGGTTTCATACACCAATTTGATATCTAGCTTGACAATAACCTTCAAAATTAATTATTATTATTATTATAATATAAACTAAACCAATTAACCTTGAATAATGTAAGCATTTTCCATTTGAAAAAATAAAAAATCTGAACCACATGCTCTGCTGGCGGACTGTCTCAATTAAGAAAATATGTCAGTCATCAACCCAACTGGCAGACTATCTCAATTTGAAAAGAATATCTTGGCCATTGGCGTAATGTCTAAATCAATAACAAGTGTTGCATGGAAGCGTAGTCCCTACCAGGCTGGGATGGGAGTAAATGTGACCTAGTACAGACACGTGGTTAGAAAGTTGAAATACATGTGGTTTGCATGCAGAATATAGTATTCCTGAATTAGTTCTTCCTGAAAAATATAAAAAATTATCAACATTTGAAAGGTTGTTGAGCACAAAAAATTTAGCATTACCGAATTAGTTGTCTTTAAAACAAGGGTTCTTGGACACAAAAGAAATTGAAATTTATGAAATTATAGGTTCCTGGACAACATAAACTATACATACAGAAAATGTAATTTTATAAAGTAGATATTTAGTTTTATACATACGAAATATGTACTTTTATAATGGATCGTGGGTTGTCGGGCTGGCAGTTCCACGATACATAAATTGGGCCTCTGATGTTCTCTGCGATACAGAAATTGAGAAGCGGAGTTGCGGACTACAAAAATTTATCAGAAATTAATAAATTATACATACCAAATATGTACTTTTATAAAGTAGATATTTAGTTTTATACATATGAAATTTGTACTTTTATACAGTATGGGGATGAGATTTTATAGAGTATGCACGAAGTCCTCATTGGATACTTAGCCAGTTTTTGGATCGCGGGTTCTCGAGCTGGCAGACTCAAAATTGGACCTCTGATGTTTTGTGCCCTACAAATAGCACCGACAGTTCCACGATATACAAAATGACACGTGGAGTTGCAGACTATACAAATTTACCAGAAATCAATAATGTCTGTTACATATCATTGGAAATTACATGAACATTTAAAAGCATATAATAGAATAGTAATAACGCCTGTTACATTTAGTTTTCTTTAAAACTAAGGCTTTTCTTAGACAAAAAAAATATAGCACTGCCGAATTAGTTTTCTTTACACACATTTAATAGAGAATGCACAGAGCCCTCATTCCATACTTAGCCAGTTTTTGGATCGTGGGTTCTCGAGCTGGCGGGCTAAAAAATGGGCCTCTGTTTTTCCGTGCCCTACAAATAGCACCGAGAGTTTCGCGATATACAAATTGACAAGCGAACTATAGAAACTTATTATAAAATAAATAATCTCTGTTACATATCTCTGGAAATTACATCAACATTGAAAAGCATACAATAGAATAGTAATAACATCTGTTGCACAAAGAAAGGGTTCTGGACAGAATAGTGACGTCTGTTATACAATAGAATAGTAACAATGTCACTCAAGACAAAAAAATTAGCATACAATAGGACACAAGAAATGTAGCAGATCCAAATTAGTTTTCTTAGCATACAATAGGACACAAAAAAATTAGCATACAATAGGACACAAGAAATGTTCCTGGAAACCCAAAATTTAGTATACAATAAAGGCATTGTCGAATCAGTTTTCTTTGGAATTTATCAAAAATTAATAATGTTTGTTACATGTTTCTGGAAATTTAAATGCGTTTGTCATATAGACTGGGGTTGGGGCTCTCGCAGACCATAAAAAGAAATAAGTACAAGAATTAGGAATGTTGAAGGAATAAGTGCGCGATGGTAGAGAGGAAGACCTGAAAAGAAGAAATTGGAAGTTATGAGTCTTTGGTTACAGTTTTTTATTTAAAGAGGTCATAAGTGGATTGATAAAGAAAACAAGATGACATCATAGACCTAAATTGGATTGATAAAGAAAAGAAGATGCCAGTATAGACTTACTATGAAGCCAATGCATTTTTGTTGCTGTCGTCGATGGTCACTGGAGTCATGTTGACTAGTTGTTGCCCTTTCTGGACGAGGTTGTCCATTCTCCGTTGGAACCCTTCTTCGATGTAGCTTTTCATGGGGGCTGTGTTGATTTCATCCCGGATTTTTATGTCGTAAAAGTCATTTTCTAATTTCCTTAGATCCATTGAAATACTATGCAAACTCTGTTCAATTTCTTCATTGTGTGCCGCATAGTCCAATACCCAACGCTCGTGCTCATCTAGACGATGTTCAAGTATGTCATAAAACCTTTCGAAAGACAACCGCTTTAAAATATCAATGTGTTCCTGGAAGGCTTCTTTGGTGATTGACAAGGATTTGAGAATTAAGTTAGGATCTTGAACCTTTTTGGTAGTTTCGGCTAAGTCCATCTGGAGCATGCTTGTGAATAAATCTTCCTTTTCTGATATGACTTGTTTACATGATTTGACAATGAGCTCCAGGTTGTTAACTTTATTTTCCCAGCATGCTTTTACTTTTTTGGTCCGTTGTGGGGAGGGGAGTTTCTCTTGTCTTCTTTTCAGTTCCGATGTGTTGATGACATAGTTGGTAAAAGGGGCTAGTACCTGATCACAAAATTTATGTTCATTTTTTAAATTCGCCTCCAAATGTTGCAGGAAATCATTGGCCTTCTTTCCGAAGGGAACTAAAATTTTCAATGTTTCCCAGGCTTCAGTAAGTAGTTGCATTCTTTTGTTGATGTTATTCTCTACAAGGGCTCTAGAGAATGAAAGGAGGGTAGAGGATTCTTTCATCTTGGCTGCAGTGGTAGTAGGCAGGATTTTTGCCAAAGGACTAGCAAATTATGGGGTTGCAATGAAAGCTTGCTCAAATTCGTTGAGGCAGTCTTTCAAATTGGCATTTTTCGTCTTAATTCCTCCAATGGAATCACAAAGAATTTCACCGATTACCTGGTGAAATGAGGAGATTTGGGACGACGACATTTCCCTAAAGATAATCTTTATGCGAGATTTTCCTTTCATGTTTGTTACATCACTCTTTTCAATGACCATTCTTTTAGATTGGTTGTCAAAAATAGCGCTCTGGATTACAAAGGATTCATCTACGTAAAAAAAGTCAGTCTCAAATATTTCCACCATGGACGACCCAATTTTCTGCATGTGCTCAGTTTCAATTTCAAGTTGTAGTTTTCCACTTTCAATTTCAGCTTCTTCTGCCTACCCTGCATTGTTTTTTCTCTTCTTCGTCAGTGGAATTTTTTGAGAATTATCAATATTTATGTGAGGAGGGTTTTTATCTCCTCCTCAATTCAAAGATTTTTGGGTTTCTTTCTTATTGGGGTGGATCGTCGAAGCGATGCTCTGCGATGTCGTTCTCTTGGGAGTGTTGGCGGGGGACTACGTACTTTTCTCACCGGATACTTTTCCATGTTGTCTGTACAATTCAGTCACTCTTTGCAATGTCTCTGCGTTGCAATCGGCAGAAACATGATTGTTTTCGACACTCTCCTTGTCTTGGGTTAGGTGTCTATGGATAAAAGAGGTGTTAAAGCCAAAACCAGTAAATGTTCTCAAAAAATGCCATTAGGGTCGAATACTTTTAGCCTTTTAGCGTAAGTTAGGTTCAATTTCTTGAAATGGGCAGAAAACTCATCAATCTTGTTGATGTTTTTGCACACAAAGTCTTCGACTTTCCAGGGCAAAGGAATGAATTGTTTTTTTTTCTTGTCATGGAAAAAATGCAACCAGTGGTTGTATTGCCTTGCTATTTCTGCAACAAACATCTTGTCCATGATGTGGCATGGAAGGAAGGTAGGATTTTCCTTAGAGACAAAGAGCATGAGGAAATTGTGATTTTCCTCTTGCTCAAGTGTGCCCTTCCTGTTCAAAAACTTGGTTTCCTGGCCAGACATCCATGGAGCATCCTTGCCTAATAGTAAATCTTTGAAAACTGAGACAAAGCCATTAAAAACTTCATAAAAACAATGGGAGGCCTTGTGCCTCCACAGGGCCTCGTACCAGAGTTTTACTGGGTCGAATCCACAATTTATTTTTTCGGAAAGAGAAAGTTTTGGAAACGGGCAGCAATGCACAATTGCGAAAATTAAGTAGGATGACATATAAAATTTATTCGATTCTTTTAAATGTGACAACTGGGAATAGAGCTCAATGGAAATTAGCTTCCCCCAATCGAAAATGTATTGTTCCTTGACTATGAAATACAAAATATAAATAATTATATGGGAAATGCTTACCGTGGATGCCTGTCCTGTTATTCTTGTAAATAGCCAAGCAATTTCCCGAAATGGATTTCTAAAGGAACTTACTTGCAACCTTGTGATATCTTTAGAAACTATTGTCGGGTCTTCGAGGAAAGCGGCTGAGATGTCCATCCTGTTATCATGTTTTTCTAGAAACTGCTTGCAGTCTTGTCCTCTGAATGTCAATGTTGGCTTCAACAATTTTAACATCTCACGGAAGAGCTGAGGTGACAAAGAAACAAGAGAATGGTTGCGCAGTCGAACAATTCTTTGGCCTGGAATATATTTTTCGGCGCACCAAGAGACCATCTCCTTACAGTCAAAAACCTCAGGGATGCAACCTACACGAGCGATTCCATAGGTCCAAATCACTTCGTTCTGGGCAGAATGGGATGAATAGTAAAAGTATGCCATGGACCACTGGAAATTATGGTCCTCGTGTGTGAACATATTTACTGTATCTCCACAAAATTGTTGTTGACCTGCTGCCATAAGTCTACAAGAAAGTTTGTTTGCTCCAGACGATGAATGAAATGAAAATTTGGAAGGGATAATATAACCTTGTGCAAATTTTGGTCCAAAGCATGTGAATGGGAGATGTCCTAAAGACTTTCGTTGATTAATGACAATTTGGATGCTTGTTGCATGATGCGTTGTTAACATTAAACACTAGTAATTGCATACATAGAAAATGTGAACATGGTGGATATTGCAAACAACGATTAAGCATTATAGATTTCTTGAGTGACCCAACACGAGGATGTGTGTTCGAGATGAAAAATTGGAAGGGACAAAATAACTCTCTGAACATCTTGGTTTAATGCATAATAATGGGATATCTCCTCGAGTGTTTTGCCCATTAATGACAATGTTGATGGTTCCTGCATGGTCAGCTGTTAGCATGAAATATTTCTAATTGCATAGTAAGAAAGTACAGAGGTCACGGGCACGAGAAAAAAAAGCTACAAAATAGGGTTGCAAGGTACAACCATTGAAGGTGAGGGCACGAGGGTCAAATTGTATGTATCGAAACTTTTTGAGTGAAATAGGCATAACAACGAAGAGGGTATGGTAGTACAACTGGAAGGATAGGAAGTTAGTGGGGATGGAAGGCAACGAGAGATACTTTGAAACATTTGTGAGTTGTGGTAGAGTGAAGCTTGTGAGTTCGACGAGCCCGCGCTGGAATTGTAGATCACGGAAGTTTTAAGTGCAAGATGTACATGAGGTAACAAGAAGCAGAGTTTGAAACCGCGAACCCGCCAACCGTGGCCATAAAATTGGCCAAGCATGGAAAGCAACAACAATCGGTCAGATTCATTGTCTGATTATATACATGGAGATAAAGATATATATAGATGGAGATAAAGATATGTCAGCCCGCCAACGCTGGAACCCGCGATCATACAAAGGCGACTAAGTATATAACCACAAAGCCATAATACCTTATACCTTGTTTTTTAATGAGCTTCCTCCCAAGTTATTCCCTAAATGAAAGTGTTTATTATACATTAATCCACGTTTGAAATATTGAGATTGGTACATTTCTAAGGATTACATAGTTCTAAGAATCTAATGGTTTGAGTCGAAGGATTACAAGCTTCTTGTTTAACTAACTCCAATGATTTTTTCTTTAGAGTACATTAGGAAAAGACTTAATTTAGATCATATTCATTTTATTTCAAAAAAAAAAATCTTATATTATGTTTCCATCGACAATTTTATCTTTCATTTTTAAAACTATAAGAACTTATACTATTATTGAAGACATGATGAAATCCTTTTAGATTGAAGAAGATACATTTTGGAAATATGATCCATATCACATAATCTCTAACATGAAGATTGCAACTATCTTGGTATCATATAACCATCATTTATATGAAGATAAGGAGAAACTAGAAGAGAAACATAAAACGTCATCAAAGGAAGGAAGTGTCATGGATGTTAAAATGGTAACTCCTTAGAAGGAATATTTAAAAAGAATAATGTTTGATGATCCTATAGAGGAATATACCCCAGAACAACCTCCAACCAAAAAGAAAAGAATTGATCATGAAGCTAAAGAAGAAGCAAGTAGATTGAAATAGATTGAAAAATGTTTTCTTGAAAAACCAGTGGTGTCAATCACTCACATTCAAACATTTAGTGATTCAACATATGAATGAATAAGAAAATATACCCTAGGAAGTGAATCTTCAAAGAGGTTACACTTGTTGAGAAAGAGACTAATGTTTTTACAAAAATGGCTCTAAAAAAAAAGTTGGTCAAGAAAACCAAAGAGAACTTGTATTGAGAGATTATCCATGAAGGTTATGGTCCCTCAAGAATATTTTGTTCCATGGATTATGAAAAAGGAACCTTTCAAATTTCTATTTTGAAACCAAAGGTTAATAAGAAATAAAATGATCTCAAATCTCATGAATATGAGACCATTAATTTTACCGTGGATTTTGATAAATTGCCACCCGAGAATACAATTGAGTGGCATAGACAAATAGGTAACATAGTGGCTAGAGATCTGATACAAACATTCATTAATTTGAAAATGTTAAATATTAAAATGAGAAAGATAGAAAATCAGGTACAAACTAAGAAGGCTACAAACAAGGCTCACCTGGTTTCAATAAATGATTTGGAGGAAAAGTTAATTTCTTTAGGAACAATAGTAGAAAATAGATCCAATATATCTTCAATGATAAAATAAAAGGATAAAGAGATTCAAAATATCATAGGGAAATTGAATTTACCTACTACTATATACAACCAAACTAAAGAGATAGTAGAATTGGAAAAAGAAAAAGACTAATTGAAATATCAAATCAGAATTCTTTCAGAACAAAATGCAAAGTATAAAGAAAATATTGACAAAATCAATGAAGAAAAGGGAATTGCATTATTAGTTAAACTAGCCAAAAAGGTAACATTTCCATATGTTGAGGAAATTCTTGTAGGATTATATCAAGAGCAAATCATATAACTCAAAAAACAATTGTTAGCAGCTCCATAGGAATTATAGAAGGATGAAAGTAATTATCAATGGAAGGTTTCATAAATTGTTGAGTTACAAGCACAAGTGGAAAAAAGAAATGCATTAATGGACAACAATTATGCTTATATAGCTGAAAAAGACAAAGAAATAATTGAAGCTATCCAAAGGATTGTAGAATTTGAAGAAATGAAGCAAAATTTAAAAAAAATAATTTCTGCAAGAAAATGTCTGATAGGAAACATTGTATCTATGATAAGATAAAAGTGATTTTGTAGCCAATGAAAGTACATATTAATGTGCTTAAATATACAAAGAGTCGTGAGAGAAGTATGATATTAAAGGTTAAAAAGGCTTGGGAGCAGTTGGTAGATAAGGTTAAGATTGTTAATGATGTCATATAATTATTAAACAACAAGACTAATGAATATCTAGAGGTCTTTATTAGAGACATAATTGNCCAAACTAAAGAGATAGTAGAATTGGAAAAAGAAAAAGACTAATTGAAATATCAAATCAGAATTCTTTCAGAACAAAATGCAAAGTATAAAGAAAATATTGACAAAATCAATGAAGAAAAGGGAATTGCATTATTAGTTAAACTAGCCAAAAAGGTAACATTTCCATATGTTGAGGAAATTCTTGTAGGATTATATCAAGAGCAAATCATATAACTCAAAAAACAATTGTTAGCAGCTCCATAGGAATTATAGAAGGATGAAAGTAATTATCAATGGAAGGTTTCATAAATTGTTGAGTTACAAGCACAAGTGGAAAAAAGAAATGCATTAATGGACAACAATTATGCTTATATAGCTGAAAAAGACAAAGAAATAATTGAAGCTATCCAAAGGATTGTAGAATTTGAAGAAATGAAGCAAAATTTAAAAAAAATAATTTCTGCAAGAAAATGTCTGATAGGAAACATTGTATCTATGATAAGATAAAAGTGATTTTGTAGCCAATGAAAGTACATATTAATGTGCTTAAATATACAAAGAGTCGTGAGAGAAGTATGATATTAAAGGTTAAAAAGGCTTGGGAGCAGTTGGTAGATAAGGTTAAGATTGTTAATGATGTCATATAATTATTAAACAACAAGACTAATGAATATCTAGAGGTCTTTATTAGAGACATAATTGCTTTTGTTATGGACACAAGTACAATGAATGTTAAACATAGTTTGATAATTTAAACTAAAAAAAATGTCAATCAGTTCTACAGTTTGGTTAGGATTTCAAAACTATATTTTTAGAAGCATTTGAACTTGGGCTTCGTATTCCATGGAATGAGAAAATATCGTTTTTCCCCGTCGAAAATTATGAAGAAGTCCTTGAGAAGAATAGGTCAAATCATGAACAATTTTATGATGTAATTGGTCCAATCATGGGCATAATTATTCATGAGAATATGTTTAATGATTTCATGTTTTTTTAACAAAAACGGTTGGGGATTTATATTTTAACAAAAGAGCAATATTTTCCACAAAATACATATGGCAGAGTAAAAATTCTCTTCTTGTTTCCTAAGAAACTAACTGTCTATGAAATTCTAAAGGAGTTGGTACAACCAATCCAAAATAACTATTTTTTTTCCAAGTAAAAATGGCTACAAACATGTTCAAAAATAACAAAAAATTGCATTTCATTGAAAACCTGCTAGTGATTTTGAAAAGGCTCTAGTTCCTCCTGAGGATCTGCTTGTTGCACCGTTGAATTAACCTCTGATTAGTGAGTGTATTCAAATGGGTTTGGCCAGACTGGGACTTGTGTTGGCGCTAGAGGGATCGAGGGATGATCATTGCTAGAAGCTGAGTGGAAGGTAGACATGAGCCATGACTCACCTGAGACATTAGAGATCTCAGGTTTTTGTGGGTGAATTGGAGGATTTTCCAATTGTTGAGAAACCACCCCTATTTTCCTAGTGTTCCTATTAATTCCCCTGAAAGCAATTTTCAGTTCCTGATTGTGTCGCAATTCTTGCAAGTGCAGCTGGGCTTGCACATTTGCCAATTCCTCTCGCAGTCCCTGATTTTCCTGTTGAAACTCATGGTGTCTAGAGTCTGTGCGTTCCTCCTCTCTTCTAACATCCATGTGAAATGATCGAAACTTCTCCCATAGCTCCTCTGAGACACACGATGGGAAAGGGAAGGGGGCTCTCAATTTTCTCCACATTTTGACATAGAGCCTCAAGAACAAACTGATTAGACAAGCACTATCGAGTCCATGAATGCAATCGTAATAAGCAGGAAGAGAAAAACGTCCAAAATGCAAGAAGAGTGTCCTGTAGTTCAATGTGATGGCACTGAAGACAAGATGTAGGAGCCATGATTGCTGAAACGACGTACCCTTGATGGAACAGGGTACTAGAGCCACCCACGAGTTGAGTTGAGTTTGCACAGGGTAGAGATATGGAGATGACGCCATGGTAATACGGTCGAGCATCAAGGGAAACAAGTGCAACTCCAAAGTATTAAGAGGAAGTAAAAATGGTTGAGGGGTTGGCACAAGGAGAAGGAAAAGTGGCACATGGACTGAAGAAGAGAGCCACGTGCC
>SNQJ01S0011805.1:153890-173429 GCA_010110895.2 Picea sitchensis
AGATGTACTCGGGTACCTTGGCACTCATTGACATCAATGGTGAGTTGCCTTTCATTGGTTAACGACATTCATCATTGGTCGGTAATCCAATGACTTATTTTCATGCTCGACATCGACACATTCATTCACATGATTAGAATTGTACCATCAGGTTTCGCAGCAGGTGAAGACTATACACTTTTCATGACTCTATCAGTAGTTACAGCATCATGACTACCGCTCTCTGAGAGTACTGCAGTTCCACTTTCATATTTTCTCTTTTCCATGGTGCATTCAATAGCAGTTCATATCCCTCCACTTCACATTCTATGATCCAGCAGACAACAGTTACAGCCACAGCAACAGTCACTTTCCATATGATCTTACAGCAGTGACATCTTCGATGATGTAGCAATCACATCAGCTATATTCCTATTGCATAGTTCATCACCATTTTGTGTAAGTGGAGGTATGTTATTTTCTAAACTTTAATCATGTAATTCCTCAACTGCTAGCAATGAATAATTTGGAAAATTCCCTGATCCAGCTCCCTTTCCTTTTCACTTCTACGACTTATTCCACATTGCATGAGGACATGCAACAAGTTAAGTTGTGGGGTAGGAGACCTTATTCACTATCATCACTCCATTTTTCCACGACCATCATTCCATTTTTTTGTCTCATTTACCAGTTATGAACATTTCTTTTCCAACATTTCTTTTCCAATGATACTCTGTTGCACTTTACTTCATAGGCACTGATATACAAAACAAAAGAAAGGGTTTTCCTATACTCAGTGATGTTTTCACATTGATAGCATACATTTTCCAGTAAAAATATGGGAAAATTATTATCATAACAACAAGCGAACAAGTAACGAAATGAATGTTGTTAACACAAGAACCAACATTCTTTATATTCATGGTTGTCACACAAGAACCAACCATAAGAAAATGTCAGTTGTTACTGGAAATTAAAATATGGGAAAACTATTATCATAACAGCAAGAGAACAAGTAACGAAATGAATGTTGTTAACACAATAACCAACATTCTTTATATTCATGGTTTTCACACAAGAACCAACCATAAGAAAATGTCAGTTGTTACTCACGTAAATCCCATCCTGGAAAACATTCATTATCATTACTCAAAGCCAACATTTAGATGCCAAAATTTTTTGAGAAGATCCATGCATGGTTGCATGAGGACATGCAACAAGTTAAGTTGGGGGGCATGTTGGGGCTCAGAAATGTCCTATTCTCATCCACCTTTGCCTTCATCATTCTTCACATTTCATTGCCCCATTAACCTTTCATGATATCATTTCCATAAATATACTTAGGTTTCAGCTTATTGTTCTCCACTTTATTCATTTTAATATTTAAAAGGAATTTGTGATTAAATGTTAGAAAATCAACATGTTTTCATATATATCTCAAATATGTGTGAGCTTTGCAATGTGTAGGAATATATGAAGGATTAATTCAAAGGACTTCTTGAATAATTCTCTCCACCATTTCAATATTCAAGGAGATAATTCAATCCCATTCCAAGGAGAAGATCATGGAGATTTGGTTAGAATATCTTATCTAAGATATATGAGAGATATGTGTGAGGATTTAAAGGGATTATATTTCGTAATAATGGGAAATAGGTTGAGAGAATAGTGGATCTGCAATTATGAGATGGTTATCTTCTTCATGTATATAAGAGAGTGCTCTCTCTTCATTTCATTAGCTTGATTTTTTGGAGATAGTCTTGTAATTAGGAGAAGGGGATTCTTAGCTTTGTTATTCTTTCATGTTTTGTCATTTGACTATTGTAATATAATTTGAGATTGATATATTGTGTAAGTTCACATATGTTATTTGTCTTTAACTCTTCACATGTTGTATTGTTTTTCCTGTATGCAATTTCATGCTTTCCTATATTAATGTTTCCTACTTTCCTAGATTAGTTTCATTTCAGTAATTTAGATTAGATTACTTCTACTTCAGTCCTACATATACAGTGTGTGTGCTTCGTAAGCCTATGAACCTCGGATTGACAAATTAGATGGTTGGGCAAATACTACAACGGAATTAAATGACAATATTTCCGCCTAACAGTCGGATTTAGTGTTTTGAGAGAGAAGAATATGGAAACAATGTAATTTAAGGAACAGTTGTTTCAAAGAATTAATTCGCAAGTAGAGGCCACTGGAAGATTGATTTGTAGTGGTTGAAAGGCCAAGGAGGTCCCTTATAACTATTTCAGAGTCCCCTAACACCACGAGAGTTTGGATACTTTGTGAATGTGCAATATTTAAACCCATGTACACTGCTAGAGTTTCTTCTCTATTATTGGTGTTTTTCCACATACCTCGGGAAAAATCAACTACCTTTTGTCCATCGGAGTCATAGATGACTCCCCCCACACCTGCCACCCCTGTGTTTAATGATTTCATATTACTCATTATTCTCAAAAATATTTTGAAGAAATTACCACTTGCATGATATGATTTATACAAAGAATTAGACATTGTTGGACATAATATGTTAGGGTACAAAATCCCATAAGGGAATGTGTAACGACCTCCTCGTTATGACAACAACTCTGAGAACATGTGCAATTTTTTTTTTTTTGTTTAAGGTGTGTGCGCGTGTGTAGAAGTAACAAACACACTTGACTCTATGTCGCCACTCGACAACCAACAAGACGCAACCATGATGTTCAGCACAAGAAGACGAAAGGCACACAACAAGTAACTGCAACAATATACGACCATAGGCATACGGCGCATGACACAAACATTAAGACATACTGGGGGTGCACAGTAAGAACACAGAGGGAAGAATCCATGGTGTTAGGGTTACTATTTCTGCACCGGAAAGCAGGTCGTTTAGTCTTATGTCTTCTCGAAAGAAGATTAGACAGGCTCCTGGCCGACTGCTCAGGCAGAAACTAGTAACCCGACCTAGAACAAGATGCAAGCAAGACGAGCACAACAAGACGACCCCGACATAACACAGTGACATCAAGCAATAAACGCCCCTAGACATAAGGCGTACAACTAGCAGCTGTAAGCAGAAAACGACACCAGGTGTTAAGTACAATACAATCATAGATGGAAGAATCCAATAGTAGAGTTTACTATTTGTGCACAGAAAAGTAGGGCTTTTAGTCTTATGTCTTCTCGAAAGAAGATTAGACAGGCTCCTGGCCGACTGCTCAAGAAGAAACTAGTAAATCTTTTAGGGAGTCGCAATAGTGGAAACTGTGCCTTTAAACAGCCCGAGACTACTGATACGGCTCAGAGTGTGTCGCAAGAGTGGAAACTGTGCCTTTAAACAGCCCGAGACTCTTGATACGACACTGGATTCTTTACACTGAAAAATCACACACACACGAAAATCTTGGAAAAATTAATAAATGAAATAAGAAAAGAAACAACGATCCACAACAAAAGTAAAACTGACCAATTATTCCATTAGATTTTCTTTAACGACGAGTTACCCACCCAGTCTTAATAAGTTCATTAATTAATTGCAAACCCCTGTTACTGAATCAAATGAATTTACCAAACAACACCATAACATAACTATATCATCGCCTTCCCCATCACCACGTTATTGCAATTAAAATAATGACGACATTACCCTTACTAATAACAACATAACTACCCAACCTAGCCATAATTAACCGTGTACTCATTTTATAACAAGAATAGCATTGTTATTTAAACAATGAATGACTTTTACTTACTAGACATTGTAAATAAATATAATCAATGTTAACCTAATAAATTAAGATCAAAGGAAATGCAACGAAGTTACCACGACTTCATCACAATATAAATCCGCATTGCATTTATTTACCTTAACATTGCCAAGGAATTAACAATAAATTTTAAACTTCATGTCGCCAACACAATTCATTATATTCTTGTTTCATTATGCCATAACTTTCTTCCTTCACCTATTGCAATAAAAATATCATCATATTTATAGGTAACATCAACTTGAAACTAACGAGATAACATCATAATTAAAAAGGACAATATATAAAATCGCAACCTTAAAAGGACAATGATAAAAAGGACAATATTGAAAATGCCAAAATATCAATATAAAAGAAATGACAACATTAAAGATAACAATAATTTAAAAATCGATATACAGAAATATATTCTTGAAACTTGTTTCATCATGCCATAACTTTCTTCCTTCAGCTATTGCAATAAAAATATCATCATATTTATAGGTAACATCAACTTGAAACTAACGAGATAACATCATAATTAAAAAGGTCAATATATAAAATCGCAACCTTAAAAGGACAATGATAAAAAGGACAATATTGAAAATGCCAAAATATCAATATAAAAGAAATGACAACATTAAAGATAACAATAATTTAAAAATTGATATACAGAAATATATTCTTGAAACTTGTTTCATCATGCCATAACTTTCTTCCTTCACCTATTGCAATAAAAATATCATCATATTTATAGGTAACATCAACTTGAAACTAACGAGATAACATCATAATTAAAAAATGGCACTATATAAAATAGCAAACTTTTAAAATGACAATAATAAAAAGGACAATATTGAAAATGCCAAATATCAATATAAAAGAAATGGAAATATTAAAGATAACAATAATTTAAAAATCGATATACAAAAATAACATCATATTTACATATTTTGGTGATATTACAGCGTACAAGGTTACTATCATTTAGTAATGACAACCTGACAATAAATCAGGGTATCCGTGCATGTGATCACGAGGGAACCAAAAACTTATGTCTGACAGGTGGTCAACAGTTACAGAACTGCAACATTTAAGGCGTGATAAAAACCTACATCTATGACACAGCAGCATTGGCATGCCATTACGCTAAACCTGAACTTTAGGGTTCTGACTGCCAGAATTTTATTCGGCAATGTGAGGCAGGGAAATCGCAGGCAGAGCAGCCAGAGGTTAGCAGAACGTAGACAGCGTAGGCCATGGAGACGCAACAATTAAGACGCAGAGACTGGGATTGAACAATAGATAAGAGGGCTCTTGGCAGTCTTCATTACCAGCCACCAATACCTTAAGACAACGTAGGCACTTAAGAAGCCCAACGCTAAGGAAAGTTACCGATAGAAAGCGGGGATAACCAAGAAACGCCGAGCAAAACCTGACAGCAAATGCAGGGACGTGCAGCCGACATCAGGGGTGCATAACATTTACAAATGGGTGACATAACATCAAGAAATTGGGATGATTAAGTTCTATTCAAAACAACGCATTTGGTTACTAGGGTAAAGAAAAATTTAAATAAAGTAGTTTAATTCCATTGGACGTTTTAATAATCCGGATTGACATTTAATGAAACACAGTGTGAATAAAATCGAAACCACATATATATATTAAAGAAACATATACCATGAAACGCAGATCACTTAAATGCCCAACATAAACAAGGAAAGCCATTTAAAACGCCCAAATTATACAACAGGAAACCCACGGTAAAGATTGTCCACTAAATATAAAAGGAAACGCCCACTGTATACAATGCGACTGTATAAAAACGCCTAATAAATAATTTCCCCCAAGGATGAACTCGCCCAACAGAGAAAACGCCCCACAGCTAGTCGGGAAAACGCCAGAATTTAATTAAATCACCCCAAAAACCCCATGGTCTAAGGAAGGCTTCCAGAACAATAACTATAAAAATTTGCACGTCACTGCATAATAACTTAAAAATCTCACAGTCCAGGTGATCCAAAGAATTTATTTTACACCGTTAGAAAGTAGAATGGAAAGAGGGTTTTACACTGTCTAGAATTTCAACAAAAATGATTGTATACAGTCCATAGCGCTAAATAAAAAGGTATTTATGCAGCCTAGATTTATGACATTAATTATTTACACAGTCCAAGACGTTGGATATAAAGGATATACACAATCCAAAATTATAACAACAATTATTTTATACAGTCCAGGATGTTGAATAAAAAGGATATAACAACAATATTACAGCGAAGGAACCAATCCGAGCATTCTACTATACCACATAATGCGCGTACCTTTTTCCTTTCGACCACCTCGATTGACGTCTGCGCCTCGATTGATGTCCCGCGCTCCTTGCTGCTCATGCTTGCCGACTGTAGCGAGCTCACCGGTACCTCCCAGCCAATCACTAGGGGTACTCTGCTTCCCCCTTAGCTCCCTGAGCCACAAAGGGGCCACACAAGATCCAGAGATAATACTAGCTTCTCAGCTTGCCTCCAAGGTTGAGCTACCACTCCAATACAGCTGAGAAACTCCCAACTCCTCACAAGAAAATAGTCAAGCCACAATCCGGCAGCGTAATGTTATGCTAACCATTCATCCCCTTCTTCCTCCTTTTCCCCTTCTTTTATAGAATTTGAGACCCACCTACTTTCCCTAAATCATTATTAATTTAATTTTTAATGACAATCCTCTAAAAATTCTCTGCCGTCCAAGTGTCACTCATCCCCCATGTTTCTCCAAAATTATTTTCTTTAATTTAAATAAAAGACTTATTTCCCTCACCCCTCCTATAGTCGCTCCTAAAATTACTCCTAGGGTTCCTAGATCCCCTCCCAGCTTTTAATAACTTTCCTAAAATGAAGTTGTTGATTTTTAGTAAATCCTTAATTGATGATTCCTTTTTGCTTTTTACCCTATGTTTCCTTACTTTCCTTTATTAAGTTTTCTTTATTACAAGTTTCCCTATTTCTATTAATTGTTCCTTTCCTTTATTTTTATTTTTATTTTTTATTTTTTTATTTTATTTAGTTTTTATTTTTTTCTAAAACCCAAAAAGATAAATGCACTCATTAAACCTTTCATTGTATTTCTAAAATCCTAAATTTTATACTCCCACACTTTAATAATTTTAATTCTTCTTTATAATTTAAAAGCCATGGGTTTCACTTAATTTATCTCCCTCATTACTTTTCCCCCTTTAATTTTAAGAAGACTTTAACTAACACTTAGGAGGGTTTTAGTTTACTGTCCTTAAGTTTATTTTTTGGAGGGTATTCTCTGGAGCTAATCAAAATTTTATCTTAGAGATGTTTTAAATTTAGGTTTAGATTTGAGCGGGCGACAATTAATTAGTGGAATCGTTTTAAGAATTTCATCAGGCGATAAGGTCTCGAGGGTCATCGAGTTGTCTCATCATCATCATCAATCACGATGTGCCTGGGGCCTTTTCACGTGCTCAAAGTGTCACTTTCGCCTCATTGCACCCTACTGTGCGACTTGCCCTTGAGGATGCACCACATGCTCCAAAGGGGCCACTTTCGTAGAGCAGTATTTGGTAGACATCTATAACCCACAGGTCAACCTCCACCAGAGGTGAACTTGTGGGAGATTGGGGCTCTAAGGAATAAGGCCCATATATTACCCGCCCATAGAATCATCGTGGCTGACTGTCGCGATGCGCCCTCGACATCATGGATCCTCTCGAGACGATGTCGTTAACCTCTGGAGTTAGAACCCGCAGCCGGGATCCTCTCGAACTAGGTAATCGTTAACCTACAGTTCGAGCCACGGCGGGAGTGCTAGTAGGCTGTGGCAGGGCTTCTGTCCACACCTCTCCCTCAACCTCTCTGGAAATCATGTGTGGCCCCTTTACTCCATATGTGAGTCTGGTCGGCAAGCTATCGTTAGCCTGCATCATCAACCATCGTGTCAGAACGTCAACAACATATCATAAAATCAATATCATATCATCAAAACAAGCAATATCACCGTAAATGAATCAACCCAAATAACACTCTCCCTGACTCAATCCAGATTCCAAGGGGGTTCCACCGATGCCTCTGCATCCTCAAGGTCCGAAACCCTGCACACTCAATGAAACTGAGTCAGCAACACCTGTCTACATCAAGTAGTAAAACATCATGTCGTCTATCAGAACGCATCATAATCAAGCATAAATGTATTAATATCGGAAAAGTCCAGATCACTTGCGAGCAAGTGTCCTCAAAGAATAAGTTTTGTAAGTGCGCCAGAACGGGATGTTACAGAATGAATGGAAGAAAATGCAAGGTTGAGAAACAAAACTCCTTTATTAGCTCCTACTTCTACTTCAGCTCACACAACAACACCTGTTTCCACAACAACATTAGTATCATCATCGACATTAGCACCAATACATGTTTCCACATCAGTGGAGACACATAAGAAAAGGAAGAAAAATGACATGTAGGTCAACCAAATAAAACAATATCCAAGACAACTATATCTAAATATAAAAACTGTTATTTCATAACGCAATGGGAATGGTCAAAGAAAAAATATAAATACAGGAGAAGGGCTCATGAATTGGTATCATTTCTGGGTTGATGAATGAACCTGCTTCACAGAGTCTAATCAGTCATTGGATGTCTCGGAAGTGGTTTATATGAACCATCGTTTTATATGAACTAGTGGGCTAATGAATGAACTATTTTGATAACAATAAAATTCTTAAGTGATGAAGTTTAGAATACAAATATTAAAAAATGGTAATTCTTAACAAAAATCTAAAATTCTCATATCATTACAAATTAGATTCAAAGATGAATTCATTGGTAGCAAGTTCCATAGAATATCTTCAAAAGTGCAAGGATACACTGTTGTTAAATTGCAACAAACTCTATTGTTTTCATTGACTAAAGACTCTCCTTGAGGCAATTTTTGGGTAGAGAGTTCATTTTAACTCATAAACTCTCAAATAAAAAATTAATGTATTTTTTGCAAAAAAAAAATCATATCATTCTAGTTGACACTTTTAAACTCTTTATTAAGAGTTTTTACTTCATTAATCTTTCTACTATAATAAACTCTCAATCTAAAAAATTCTAACCTAGAATAAACTCACATAACGTTTCAAGTCTATTTTTTTTGAAATATTTTGGTCTAACCATTTTAGACTCTTAACCAAATATTAAATGCACTATCTCTTCATCATATCTTATTCCAAAATTCATTATCCATCACATTTGTAATAAGTGGGCGATCCTAAAAGGATAGAAAAAATTGGAAATGTTTTGATTGGAAAGGACAGAAAAAGATCATCGTGATGATGGTGGTTGTAATTGTGTGGAAGATTTTGATTTTTTACTCCCAGGTTTCATTAATGTGGTTATATTTTTCCTTTAAGCCCAAGGGTGCGCCAATATTTAAAAGAATAAGTATAATTATTACAACGTCTTTATAAAACTGTTGGCCAATACTTAAAAGAATAAGTGTAATTGAATAAGTGTAATTATTACAAAGTCTTTGGAAAACTTTCGAAAACTGTACTCTCATTTTGAAGTGAAAGAAAGGAAGAATAACATGATCTCTCTATTTTGAAGGGAAAGAAAGGAAGATTAACGGAATCTCTCTATTTTGAAGGGAAAGAAAGGAAGAATAACGGAATCAACTATATTTTGGACCTACCAAAAGAAGATCGGTGCTCTCATTAAAAAAGGGAAAGGGTTATATAATTATAAGGAAAAAAAATTGTAAGAAAAGGGTTATATAATTGTAAGGAAAAAAAAATTGTAAGGAAAGGGTTATATAATTGTAAGAAAAAAAAAAATAAAAGTACATAATAATAACAATATCAAAAGAAGATAGGTTCTCTCATAAAAAAAAAAGGAAAGGGTTATATAATTGTAAGGAAAAAAAATATTATGACATGGTAGAGAAATAAAAGTACATAATAATAACAATGAAGTAAAAGAATAAGAATAAAATAATTTTCATTTTTGAAAAATAGAATTGAATCTTAAAGTTTTTAAGTTTTTTTTTTTTAAATAATAAAGTGGTAAGAAGGAAGAATACTTAAAAGGAAGAAGAATGACAATCATCATTATAATGTATATTTATTTTTATTTTTATTTTTATTTTTTTAATTATGATATATTTACTAATAAAAACTTTGATGTTGTATAAGAGTAAAATAATATATATAAAGAAAAATAGGTAAGAAAAAAATAATGCACAACATATTAATGAAAATAATGGACAACACATTAATATTATGGGATCATTCTTGATGATATCACATTTTTTCTTTTCATATATTATTCATTTGTGAAATTCTCATAGTGTTCACAATAGCAAATATAAATCTATTATGAATATAAAATAATGCATGCATGTACACGTGATTATTTTATTGTTTTTTTAATTTCTTAAAATACATATTTGCATGTTTGTTATAAATTTCTATTTTAATTAAATAAACTAACCTAATTTATATGTCGTGCCTTATTAAATTGTAGAAAATATTATTAAGATGGAATCTAAAGACAATGAAAATCGCACACAAGCACACTGAGACATGGAAAACCCCAACCCACCACAACCACCAAACATAAACACACAGATTGATGAGGGGTTGAACACTTTGAGATCACTTGTCCATTAATTATGGGGCACAAGAGAACATAGACAAGAGTCCTTGGCCACTTCGTTGGATGTCATTGTATCGTCCATTGCAAGTGCCCAAGGAAAATTAACTTCTATTTCTAAATACAGGGCTAGGATGTTCGAGCTTTATAGGACTAAACTCGACAGAAACCAAGTTAGAGACTTGTATATTTCAAAACAAGATACAGTGTCTCTTTTTATTGACCCTCGAACTAGAGAACAACCACATGTCACCAAGAAACACATTTGTATGGACTGGTGCATCTATCCGCAATTTAATGCTAACTGGATGGATAGGTGGCTCATGGGATTTGATAAAACTCCCTGCAATAACAGGGAGGTGCCCTTATATTTCTTGAGGAAATTATGGGAATAATTTATTTTGGGTCACCACATGAACTACTTCGACATTGGTGATTTCCAAGGGGTGGGTGGAGGGTTTGCACATGAGCAAGATAATTCTAAGTGTGATCCCATGCTAGGCCCTCCTCCCACTAGGAGAAATCATAAATCCCCTTTCAAACATCCTCCCATTGCAGAGGGCTTGCATCATGCACAGGTAGCTTTATCAACCTTGACTCGGATTCTATTGCAGCATGGTAGTTGTGTTGCACTATCTCAGCAGGAGGTGCCTACTAGTGACATTAGTAGAGGGGTAAGACCTTCAACCCCTATAGAAGAGTGTGGCGAGGAGAGGGCACATGGACAAAGAAGTCCTTCATGTGAGCCTCACAGATGCTCGAGTTGCAGGCAGACATGCTATGGGCCTATGGAAGCCAGTGGAATTCAGAGCTTCATGGAGTAGGTTAGTATCTTAACCATCTCTATGTTCTTCATCATTATATATTTATATAATATTATATGTATTTATTTCGATTTTTATTGTATAATATTTTGTAGTTTCTACACCCCTATAACAGACCCTCTACGTTGATAGATGCATTAGTTTCTATCTCCACCATTGATGCGACAGTAGAGGAAACCTCCTCATTTGGTGTACTACATACATAGATATGTGTCACATTTGATAAATTCACCATAATGATTTCTTTATTTTTTGTCATCCTCAAATTTATATGTTCTTGTGTTTCTAAGGTTGTGGTACCAAGCGGTACTGAGCAATGTCCACTTGGGATGGACAAGTCACCTGCTTCATAGGTATCATGTATTGAGTTAAATCTCATTTAAATATCAAATTTAAATCTCATTTAAGAAAGAAAAGAGAAGAGATTGGGTAACTATACCTCTGATCCCACCTTTGGTGATGATCTCCTTGCACTTGGAAGTTCCAATGACTGCACCTCTCCTCACAGGGTTGACCTGGATCCAAAGATTGACAAACGAAGAACTACAAGCATGCTATTCCATATATAAATTAGGGTTATATGTTAGAATGTCAAACATAAATCAAATAAAATTACTCAAGACGCCATCATTGGGACAGGAAAATGTAATTCTTTTATTCATAACACGAAGATTATACCTTTACAATCTAAGTTGACCACCATTCCACGAACCTGGTCTGGGATCCTCTTCACCACCCTGCAAGTGCACCTTGTATAAAATTCTTCTCTCAACCTTTTGATCTCTTCTATGGAAGTGAATGGGTTAAATGGAGGAAGAAGGGGCTAATGAGGGAATGGTGAGGCAATTTCTCACAAAAGGCAGCAATATCTTGGGCAAGGAGGGGAAGTGAAATCAGGCAGAGTTTCACTGTCCTTATGCTTAAATGTGAAATGAGACCCAACACCTCCTTTTATATGAAAAAAGGATGGTTATTCGGGTGGGTGATGGGATAAAGGAGGTGTATTAGTTGGAAAACTACCAATAGCCCATAAATTTCAACGAATTCCTTGCAACTTTCGCAAGTATACGAGGGTTGTAATGGTGCAACATGCATATGTACATGAGTTGTAGTGGTGCAACAAGCATATGTACACATGCAGTAATGGTGCAGGGCACATATATCTTCTAAAAAATTGTTTTTTAAGAAGAGCTACTAAGCAGTGCTTTGGAAAAAAATGCAAGTAAGAGGGCCAAGGCCATGTATGCACGAATAGAGAAATTTAGGGTTATAACACATGCCCCCTAATGTGTGAGGTCAAAATAAAAACTGATGGCCGAAATACATTACAATATTTTCACCAATGTACGAAAACGAGTGAGCTCGGGACCAGAGTTCGGCAGGTGCCATCTGCAATACAACAATTGTCTCTCTGAGGTGGGCATACCCATGCTTGGGATGAAATAAATCATGGCTGCCAATCAAATAAACTATAGATCCATCTCATATAACTATATAAAGTGTAGCCACGAGCAATACATAATGGATCTACATCTCAAAATCAAAGATATACAAATATAGTATCCATCTTCAGGAAGCTAGTGATGCTCGATGGCTGGAGATGAGGTCTTCATAGCTTGAGAAACAACTTCAAGATCTTCAAAACTAAGGTAGGAGTATAATGAGAGTGTATAAATCACTACCCTGAGGTCTTCGACGACTCGTCGGAAAAAGACATGAGGATCTCAATGATCAGGCAGAGAAATTCATCGATTTTGAATTAGGACTTGACTGGACTCTCGGGATGGCTGACTCATGAGGTCAAAAGACAAACTGCAGAAAGGCCAACTCAGGTTGGGTGAAACTTCCCTTGGACAAAAGCACAAAAGACGATCAGACTGAGGCAACATGACATTGACATAAGTTCACGATGCAAGAGGCAATGCAAACTCTCCATGTGTTTGGAAGAGTAACCAAACAGAGGCGGACACAACTCTATGTAGCGAGAACAACTTCCTAATGTCATACTAGATCCCAATGCTTGGCGAACAAATGGAAGGATGTGCTTTGTTCAAGGGAGACTCTTTGTGCTGCTAAAAAAGAATACATATTTCACGTCCCCTCTTTTTGGAATATTTGATTTTTTTTTGTCTTTTTCAATTTTTAAAGAGCTTAAAAAAGAACAAAAGAATGCCACGTTTCAAAGGAGGAACGAGTGTCGCAAGAAAGCATACTAGTTCTAAGTGCAAGGAACACACTAATGATAAGAGAAAGGAGACATGTGTAGGAAAAGGACACTCGGGGAAATTCCTCCATGGGTCAAGGTGTCAAGTTGCAGAGGCAAAAAGTGTTACAAGGCTTGCATATAAGGAATGCTTCAAAGGTTCTGTTGAGAGAAACATGGAGCCGACATTAGGCCAAAGACGCAGAGATGCAAATGTGATTAAGCAAGACACAATGAGACCCCTTCAATGTAAGTTTTACGAGCCCAGAGAAGGTAAGATCGATAGGTATTCACGTTTAGAGAGTCTGAAAAAACATAAAAGAAGACTCAAAGAAGTACCTTTTTTGGATACAGTCTATTCGATTCGAAAAATGGGTAAACTTGCACCGAAAAGACATCTATTCAGACTCCCTGAAAAAGGGGTAAACTTGCACTGAAAATTGGCTCCCACATTCTTTAGGCCAAAAGGAATCTTACGATACGCAAACGTGCCCCAAGGACAAATAAAAGTTGTTTTATGCTGGTCTTCGAGTTTGATTTGAATCTGGTTATATCCCTAAAAACCATCCATGAATGAAAAGACCTTGCAGCCAGCTCATTCATTGGCAATCTGATCGATGAATGGGGTGGGAAAATAATCCTTCAAACAAGCCTTTTTCAAGTCATGGAAGTCCATGCACACGTGAATTGTACCATGTTTCATGTTAACCAGAACAGGGTTTGACACCCATTCCATCAACTGCACGGGGTAGATAAAACTGACTTTAAGCAATTTCTCTACTTCAGCCTTAATTGTTGTCACTTTCCGAGGATTCACTTGATGAAGATTCTGTTGGACCGGCTTGGCATCAGGATAAGTCATTATTTCATGTTCGACAATTCTTGGGTCTATGCCTGACATTTCCTTGTAAGAATGGGAAAAAACGTCGCATAATTCCTTAAATAACTCTGTATAAATTCGAATTTCTTCGGGGGAGCAATCCGCTCCGACGAAAACATTCTCCAAAATGCTAGGGGTTCTATAGATATCTTTGGGAATCGTTTCAGCGATACTCGCCATATTACCCTCAGCATAAACTGTGTGTGTATCGAGAGGATTAATAAGACAAAAACTATCTCCATTCACGGTCGAAACAAATTATGTCACCTCTATTCTCCTTAACTCCGGAAGGAAGTAAGATCTATGATGAAGATCATCCTAGGGTCTGTCTAGACCAGTCAATGCCTCAATAATTGCCTCATCAGAGGGCAAGACCAGGTCTAAAGGATCTGTAGTGGTAAGAGAACCTTGAGCCCAAATAGGCTCGAGAACTGGATCTAACTCCTGTGCAAGAATCGGATCGAGGTCGATCGAAACTTGCTGGACAATGTTGTATGCAACCTCAGCTGCAAAAAAGGGCATGGCCATGTCAGGATGCCTCGTCCCTTCCATCGAAGTCGATGGGGAAGGAAGAGTCCACAGATCATGAAAGTAAGTCATTCGAAACGATGATACTTGAAATATTTCAGCCCTAGGCTTGTCGGGGACAATTGATATAAGCTTGACATCGCCAGAAGGTGGTGGGTAATCGAAAGTTCCCATCAATGACAGACACAAACCAACACCTAATTTGATGGTGTTAGGCTGAGGATTATCAATCATAGGGACCATGGAAGTCCCCGATGAAGGGTCAGGACGGGATAAGGACAACTGGTCAATGGTCACAATCCGACCCTCGTGTGGAAAACACAAAAGCTGAAAACTATAGAAACCACTTCATGCATCGCATAAGTCAAACTCCTCCCTAACAAAAGGTTGTAGTTGAGAGGCACATCAACCACTTCAACTTCGACGCACATGTTTTTTCCTCCCAATTGCACGAGGAAAGAAGGAATAATTCCATGTGGTATGAACGTCTAACTGTCGAACGTCGTAAGCAACATAGGTGACGTAGAAAAACTGGGCTTTCCAATGGCCTTCCAGCACACCAATGACATCACGCAAGTCAAGCCTCCATCGTCAACCACCGTACGGAAAATGTTTCGAGTAAAAGATTTTGTGGTGTAAGCCACTATTATCTGGAACACAATGTAGTAGGGGATACGGGGTTTCAAGTCGGTTGGATCGATAACGATCGCTCTCGGGTTACAATTCTCTGCCAATCCCAAGGCGGATAACGAATATTTTCTCTACGAAGGGAAACTCCGGAGGACTTCCAAAGTAGACATCGTGTAAGGGGTTTGTGCCAAATATTCCACAATGGAGTATTCCTGGGCAGCCCTTGCGTTCGAATTGTGAGAATATTTTTTAAACGCACCTTTTGGGACGCGAGTCATCGTTTTTCCTGCCATCTTCTCAATCTGAAGAGGAGACGGTGGGTTCGTGGCTTCTTTCCCCTTTTCGGCAGATTTCGACATTCTGTAATCTCATGCCTTGGTCTCTATATGAGCCTCGTCTTTCATCATGTAAAAATTCGTGGTCAGGTTGTTACTGGTAGACGCAGGGGGTCCCTGAATTCCCCCTTCCGCACTCAAGGATGCTGAAGCATGGACCATGTTTTTCCCATGTGGAAATGGGTTCGCCAACACAATAGGCTATTGTTGCATCAATAGTTTCTGAGCTTCCGCAAGTCAAGGGAACAGATGAGTCGGGTGGTCCTCCATGCTAAGGTTACATGGATACTTTGACTTTCTCTTCTCTGTTTTCCCCCCGCCAGCATTGTTATTAGCCTTTTTTTCCCCTTTACCCTTCTTGTTATGTTGTTTCTTCTTTCCCTCAGGCTGCTGGTTGGCCTTAGGATTCATCGGCGACACATTGTGTATGTCCGACGTTTGGGAAGGGGAAGTAGCCGAAATCGAGGTCTGGTTGGCCACAACCTATTGTATCGACAATTGTTGCAATTGATTTGACAAAATATCAGTGGAATTTCCTTGTGTTGAGACCACAATACCATCGGCATGGGGTCCAGACTTTTGCTTGGCCTGGTCGAGGATGGACCGTGGCATATCTAGAAAAATCTCGTAAAGCATGTTGGAATGAGAGTAGATCAGTTCAATATGTTGCACTCTCATTATCGCCTCCTCCACTGAAAACACTCCAGAAGTCGCTACATCCTTGGAGATGTAAGGAAGCAAAGACTTTAGGAACCACTCCAGCAAGAAATTCGGAGGGACCTAGACCTTTATCAAGCTCTTTCGACGTCGCCATTCTTGGATATGATCGGAGATATGGTCGGCCTTAGTTTGCTCAAAGTTCTCCAACAATTTAGTGTCAGCATCGTATCTCACGGGTAACTGAAAATGGTTCAAGAATACCATCACCAAGTCGTTAAAGTAAGAATACCTCGAGCGATCGAGCTCAATACACCATTTAGCGACACCCTCGATAAGAGTGCGTTGAAAAAAGAGAAACTAGATGGAGTCGTCTCACAGTGAGTTTGACGAGCACCATAAGTGAAAGGTTGTCACATGATCACCTGGATCTTCGCCAGGCTTGGCTTCAAATTTTGGAATATTTGAGGGAAACTTAGTCGGCATGGGGGGCCAATGTGGATTATGAGAAATTGGGTTGTTGAGTAACCTCTACAATTATGGCAGATGTAACATTGCCAAAAATGGTAGTTTAGGTTGATTATTATGTACAGGAAAATAGGGTCTTAGAGTTTGACTAGCACCAGGTTGCCAGGAAAAGTTGGACTGTTGGCCAGGGTTCTGTAGAAACCATGGGCTTGAACAACGTATGAAAACTATGTCTGTTGGGATATCATCGGCTGACTCCTGTAATTGGACGACATAGCTTGTGCGGGGATCATTCCCTACATTGTGTTCCAAGGATTTTGGAAGGGTTTGCCCCCATCCGATCTGTTGGGCATAGGTACGGAGCCCTGCCTGGGGTTCCATTGAGCATGAAAAGGGTTGGCGCCTACCAACATTCCTTGCGAGAGAACTGATCCCTGCCAAGGATTCCAAAGCCCTTGAGAGGAGAAAACTTCTGTCGTCGCTCCCTGTGAAGGAATAGTACCCTGCACAGGGTTCTGTTGTCCAAAACCGAGGTTGCCCCCAGTCGAGACTACAACCGAAGAAAAAGCGTTATTCCCAAATGCGTCGAACAAAAAAAATTAAAAATACCTTTTCGAAATAAACTTTTTTTTTTCTTTTTTTTTTGTAATTTTGATGATATTGAATTTTCATTGAAACTATTTTGATAACAATAAAATTCTTAAGTGATGAAGTTTAGAATACAAATATTAAAAAATGGTAACTCTTAACAAAAATCTAAAATTCTAATATCATTACAAATTAGATTCAAAGATGAATTCATTGATAGCAAGTTCCATAAAATATCTTCAAAACTGCAAAGATACAGCGTTGTTAAATTGCAACAAACTCTATTTTTTTCATTGACTAAAGACTCTCCTTGAGACAATTTTTGGGTAGAGAGTTCATTTTAACTCATAAACTCTCAAATAAAAGATTAATGTATTTTTTACAAAAACAAACCATATCATTCTAGTTGACACTTTTAAACTCTTTATTAAGAGTTTTTACTTCATTAATCTTTCCACTATAATAAACTCTCAATCTAAAAAATTCTAACCTAGAATAAACTTCATTAATCTTTCCACTATAATAAACTCTCAATCTAAAAAATTCTAACCTAAAATAAACCCACATAACATCTCAAGTCTATTTTTTTTTAAATGTTTTGGTCTAACCATTTTAGACTCTTAACCAAATATTAAATGCAGCATTGCTTCAACATATCTTATTCCAAAATTCATTATCCATCTTTACTTCTTCACCCTATACACACATTTGTAATAACCCACCATTAAACATATTCTCAACACCGAATTATATCATTACACCCCAATTTAAATAAAAATCTCAATTTAAAAAATATCTCGGCCATCGACCTCACTGGCGGAATGTCTAAATGAATAACAAAATAAAGAAAAAGAAACCAAATACTTTTGTTTGTTCGTTCTCGACGTGTCTCTGTGTTTTCCCACGCATTTCCTACACAGAAGCCCTACTCTCCCGATTCCCGAGTACCGGGGTTACGGTATAATCTCCTTAGCATTTCATTCGTGTACGCATACTACACAGCCCCGCTTCCCCATCGACAAATTCTAGAATCTGTAAGCATGTCTCAGAACTGAACTGAACTGAGAGGAGTTGTTTGAGGAGCTTATAAAGTCGCCATTTACTCGGAGGAGATTGCCTGGTCGTGCCCTATCTTGTGCTATTTGGATCTGTAGATTTCCGGTCATATCAGTATTGATTTTTCGTTGGTGCTAAGGAGGCTAAATCCTTAAAGGAATACGGCCCTGCTGCTGCATCATGGACGAGATTGATATCTGCAACATGGACGAGTCCGGGATTGAAATCCTTGAGACGCCACAGGTAACACAGGTAACAGACATGTTTTTTTATATATCATGACATGTTTTTTTATGAATCTCATTGTTTCTACATTTTATGTTGATGAATGTATGAATTTTAAAGTGTTTTGATTTCCACTATTTTCTATTGTAAGAAATAAATCTAATCTAAATGGAAATAAATATATTGTCAAAAAACAACTTTCATAAACACTAAATAGAAACAACTATGTATCTATATTCTTCTAAAAACTAATTCCACATAAAAATACGGCTACAAGGATATTCCTAGGAAACATAGAACTACACAGTTTCATAAAGGGAGAAACCTGCATGAACATCATGAACTTGAACGTCATGAACATGAACTTACATAGAATAATCCATGAGTTGAAATCAATGCACACTTTGGGATTATGGATGGCTTTAAGATAATAAAGACATGATGAGAAGATGAAATGTCAAACTTAAAATCTCCTATATCCTTCAATTTAAGATCTCTTAGTATGATAAGTTGAATATTGTTTTTCAATAGTTGGAAGGAGAAACTCATACATCAAAAGATAGAGGGATCACTTAACTCTTCAATGCAGATTTTGATGACTTTGTAGATTCAATAACTTACATCTAACTAATAGAAACTATAATTACCTTTACAATATTCAATAAATTCACTTATTATAGGAGATGTTTGTTGAATACTATACAAAGATATTTTAGGTTCTAGCAACTATTTCACAAAATTTGGATAGACTTATAAAATTTTAATGA
>SNQJ01S0011805.1:183778-211684 GCA_010110895.2 Picea sitchensis
CTTGACTCTTCCTTGTCCTATTATTATGGTTGTCGAATAATTACCTAAGAAAACATTACCTCCATCATACCTTTCATATTCGCAGAACCACTCCATGTGGGGAGTTGTATGAAAGGATGCACCAAAGTCAACCAACCATGCCTCATGATATGCATGTGTTCTTGAAGAGGCCAAGTACACATCCCCTCCTTCTTCCTTGGAGGTCTTTTCTTCTGTAGAACAAGATTCTTCAGAGCCCTTCTTTTTCTCAACTTTGGATTTACACTTCTTCTTGTAGTGTCCTTCTTTTCCACATCTTCAACATACTCTTACAAACTTTCCAAGAGATTTAGATCTACCCTTAAACTTATATCTCCCACTTGAGAAATTAGATATATTTCTTTCCTGGGAACGTCCTCTTGCAAATAATGTGTCTGTGCTATGTCCTTCCATATTCTTATGTGTCATCTCCTTCGACAACAAGGATGAGACCACTTCTTCAAACTTCAAGGAAGTTGTATTGCTACCTATGGCCACAGCTAGATTATCCCACGAGTCTGGTAAAGAACACAACAAACTGATACATTTATCTTCATCTGAAATTTTAATCTCAACAGATACTAACTGACCTACCATAGTATTGAAGTCGTTCAAATGCTCTGCCATCGAGTCTCCATCTCTCATCCTTAGGTTATACAACTTTTTTCTTAGGAATATATTGTTTACCAGGGACTTAGACTAATACAACTTCCCCAACTTTTCCCATAAATCCTTGGTTGTAGCTTTCTCTAATACATTTAGTAATACTGAATCGGAGAGACACAGTCCGATTATGCTCTTTGCCTTTCGATCCAACTTTTTCCAGTCATCTGCAAAAGTTCATGTAGGTGCAGTACCTGGATCTACCGCGATCCACTGATCTCTGTCCACCAACAGATATTCCATCTTGAGCTTCCATAGCTCAAAAATTTTCCCATTAAACTTCTCGATCTCCATCTTTGAACTTCTTTCCATTTCTTTTCACCTGAAAAACCAATATCACAGATTTCCCATTATAACAAAGCTTATCACAGTCCCGAGCCAAACCCTTGACCATAAAGGCATCCCCCTGAAGACAATAAATCTCTAATACCAAATGTAGATTTTAACCTTGTACAATATCGACTACAAACAGATATTCAAAAAAAGAATAGAAAAGATACAATGGCAAATACAAACATTACATGGAGTTTTTTCCCTTGGAAACCCAAAACCGAGAGAACCAGCATATTCTATATTCATTCATATGTTACATTGTTTACAATACAATATACATATAGGAGACAACGACAACCAAAACCCTAACCCAATGAATTGGATTAGTCCAAAACCCTAATTCCTAAACCAAAAATAAAAAACCATCAGCAAAAACCATGTGCCGAAAAACCACCTAAATACGTGACACGTATCCCAAGATAGAAAAAACAATTTTGGGGGCGTTGCCCCGGCACACGCAGCGTAGACACTCAAGCACTACTACTCATGCAAAGAATATTACACATACCCAACAGATATGTGAAGGGACCTAACATTTTTCCTGCAAAAATATGTAACATGCGAAGGGAGGTATGTTATCGTATTATTGTACCATATGTGTCTCCTTCAACATTTAAAGGACATAAATACAAGGATCAATGTACCCTTTTCCTTTTTAAAATTATGGAAAAACAATATCTAGTGTGCAAAATAATCCTCAGAATAAAGATAATTTCTTATATCATCATGTACTGGTTAAATTGATTATCTTAAAATGAATTACGGAAGACAAATTAGACTTGGGAAGAATTCCTGCATAGTAATGAGTTTCAAGAATAACGAAATGAGGAAGTAAATTCCAAAATTCCAGGAAACCATGATTATCATGGAAACCTGGAAATTCATGAAACACCATAGATTCCATAAATTCATGTAAACACTACGAACCCTGAGCCAACTATTGTAGAAAATAAACAAAAAGAGTCACCCCAAAAATAAGGTTTTGAGGCATCAGTTGAGGTCATGGGTTCAAAACCTATGAGGAAAATAAGAAATTCTAGCTCCAAAACTTTTTTATCAGCATCAAGTAGGGTTACGAGGGGAATGAACATATACAAACAAGAAATTCAGAAGCAAACATAAAAAACAATGGAAATGGAGACAATAGTCTTAAAAATGACCAGAAATCATAGAACGAGAAGTTCAGTAATTAAGGAAGATGAAGCTAGAGTAAAGGTTAAGGAAATACAAAAATTTATTGAAAATTATCAAACCCAAGAAACTATGGATGAACACCAGGCTCATACTAATTAAGTTGATGAAACTCAAGCTATGTAAGAACAAAATTTTGAAGAAAAAACTTTTGAAGAAAAACAAACTTTTGGGGAGCCTCCAATCTTTATAGAAAATCAAGAAACAAAGATTCAGATTGCAGACATTTCCATAGATTCCCTCACTGGAAAATTGAAAAATAAAAAAGAAAAGAATCAATAAGTTAAAGAAGAAAGATCAAGAACTAGATGTATTGGAAAGAGAAATTAAAATAAATAATAAAAAAGTACTAAAGTCGGAGAGAAGTACCAAAAACATAAACAAAAATATAAATCTTTGAGGCAAAATGCAAAGAAATGGTACAATTTAAGTTTGAAAACTGTATAGCAGAATAAACGATTGTCAGTAAGGCTGAGGAAACATAAGAAAAAAATTCCAGTGCCTTCCACATCTAACCCAAACCTTCTCATAGAAGCAGCAGGGGAAAATTGAAGCAGTAGGTCAAACGATCTTGAAATTTTGATCAACAATTGACTTCAATTTTGTTGCGTAGGGACATGCAACACCCTTTGTCTAGGGGAGATGTTGGGTTCCAATTTGATTGTCTTTTTACCAAGCCATCCATCCTTATTTTTTATCATAACCTTTCTTTTTTTACCATTTCCGCTAGCATAAAGGCATGATATCCATATTAAAGGTAAAAAGTTGTTCTCGATTGGATTCCTAATTTTGGTTTTTAAACATATTCAAAATCCATGGTACTTATTAAATTACCATCAGTTTAGATATTCCAGATCTTCAACATATGATAATTCCAAGGCTAGCACAAAGATGGTCAAACAAAGTCAAATATAACACCTGGCAATTGTTGGTAGATATCCTAGGATGGTGACATGTCTACTCTTGCTATATTCTAGCAGCCTGCCACCTCAAAGTGAAGTATTCGCTCAACAACAATATAAGTCAAAAGAATCTTCAGGAAATCATGGAAGGGCCTATAAATATCTTCAACAATCCTAGGACTCAAATCTGAAGGGATCTTAATTGATTTCTCAATCAAGCATATCAAGGAACAACTTCAGTAATCATAAGTCATCTATCTTCTAGGCTTAGCATGAAATCTTGTTGTAACCTCTTTACCAAAAGAAGAACCAAATATTATCCTAGGGAGATTTGATTTAATACTGTAATATTCTATAAAAAATGCAGTGAGGGAATGTAATCAGTTAGTGAAAATTTGAAATTACTCTTGTAGAGTATTCCTGTAAACTTGGGCAGTCATTCAATACAAGATGGAATTTCACGATCCATTTATCGTGTTAATGCACTTTTAAAATTATGAGTTTTATCAAGCAGCATATCCCAGGAGGGCCCCTTGGTATGGGTTGTATCTTTTTTCAATTATTTCAGCAACATTAACTCATGTTTGTAAAACCTTTTTTGTTTTTTCACTTCCTATAATTGAAAACTAGACTCTATAATTTCTTGCATGTTGATTTTTCTTATTCTAAGATCTTATAGTTATTTTCTAGCGATTTAATAACAAGATTCAATTTCATACAATAATTATTGTAGAATAACTATACACGAAAAATCTCAACTATAGTATTGCAACGAAAAATAACAAGATCTAGAAATATTCATGCATAGTAGACATAAGAACACAAGAGTTTATCCTGAGAAACCCAACCTTGGGAGAAAATCCATCAACATTTATTATAGAATAATTCAGTCCAAGATATTACTAGTACATCACCATCAATGGCCAAAATACCATAAAGAGGAGATCCTTCCCAAGGCTAGCATCTCCAAGAGATAGCGCATCAATAAGATGACCAAGAGAAACCAAGAATGTCCTTCCTAGGTGTGGTGCACTCATCAAGATACCAGAAACCCAGAAATAACGAAATTACCAAAACGACAATTGAAACTGCCTTGTGTGCACTGCATAAGGAGTTGTCTAATTGTCCAAATGAAATGACCCAGTCCTATATTTATACTAATCTAGGCACCTGTTTGGGGCCGACTTATTATTCTGAGTCTTCAAATTACTTTATTATTTTCAATCTTTTACTAGTGGGGCCGACTTCTCTTCCCGGGTCTTCAATATCTTCCTAGGGATTTTTTAATGGTGTAGATGGGTCTTCTTGTACTTTCTTGTAAAAAATCACTACCCAAAGTTGAAAATATTCAACACTCCCTCTCAACGAGGGAGACATTCTCCATACTGAATTTCTTCTATCATAAAAGGGTTGTCTTCATGAGCCATGTTGATGATCGACCTCCATACAAGTGTGTATAGCACCTCGGGTCTCAAAGAATACCACACTTGGACCATTCACCTTCATAAGTACACCCTTGAATGTCACCATAGGTAAACCCCTCTAAGTGAATATTCTGTTCTTCATTGCTTAAACCACCAATCCTGGGAGAATGGCATCCGATACTATCTAACATGTGGAACAACCTCAAGCACCTCGAGTCCACTTGTAAACTCCAATAAGTAAGTACTATGCATGGGCCATTCTCCATTGGTCAAATCACTATGGCCAATCCTGGGAGAATGTCTTCCCGATGTTTCTCAAACATCAACACTCCCTCTCAGCGAGGGAGACATTCCGCATCACGCCAATCTTGGCCACTCATCATAATACATCTTTTTGAATGAGCTCATCATTCTCCCAAGGTCACACAGACCTATCCTAAATCGCACAAACCTATCTGAGGTCACGCAGACTTATCTGGGTCTCACAAAACCATCATGGAAGAATGGCTCTAGGGTCACATAGACCCATATGATGCTACTATAATTTCAGTAATCTACTCATCTATGTGATGAAATTTGACTGCTCCATCTACACCGTGTCTCAGATGAAATCCTGCGAGAATCCTTTGAAACTACATTGTTTCATGACTCGTGTCACTAGCTGTGATATGCTCTACCTCTGTTTTACTGAGTGATACACAAGTATGATTCCTAATAATCCAATAACCATGGTTAATATGATGCAACACCCACTGGTTCTCTTTCTTTATACCACACTTCCTGCCTGGTCAGAATATGTATATCTCTATAGCATCACTCCATCATTTGAGACATATCATGTCCAACTGTACCACATAGGTACATGATTTTTTTGAAGCATAATGGAACTACCATGGATTATTTGTATACTAGATCAAGATGCTCACTACAAAGAAAATATCCAACCTGGTGTTAACCAGGTACATCAAGGATCCAATCAACTACATGTACATAGTGGGATCCACCAAATCTGAATCTGAAGCAAAATCACTCAACTTCTCTAGATTTGTCACCATAGGTGTAGCCATGGACTTGTAGTCCATCGTATCGAACCTCATAAGTATCCTCTTACTGAGGAGGATGTTATTTGATCTATGTCACACCTATAATCTCAAGAAATAGTACATCTAGTCACCACCTCTCTCCCCCATATGAATCTGAGGAAACTCCCTCTAAATGAACAATTCTCCCTTTGAGCCAAACAAATCTCTTTGAGATCAGGCTTACTCTGATTTAGTTAAGATCTACTAGGAGTTAGTTAAGATATACTTGGTCTAATATGTCGTTAGGTAAAAGTGTGTTTCTTTAGTATGCTTAGTATGCATTTGTAGTTAGGAAATCCGACGGTCACAATATGTTCCCGACATAGAGTGATTCGACGGTTCATACTCTCCTCGATCTTAATGACCATTGATATGTGTCTTAACACCCGATTGGTCCATGATCTCTATTTAATGACCATTGATATGTGGCTTAACACTCCGATTGGTCCATGATCTCTATTTAAAGAGTATGGAGGGTCATTTGCCGATGATCGACAGGAGAAAATCTCTTTAAAATTCCTCTAATCCTTTTGCATTAATAAATCAAGCCCAAGTGGTCGCTACATGGCTGGATGTTTCCTACAGGGTTTTACCACGGAAAACATCGTGTTGGATCTTTGATCTGCTATGAGTGGTTACTGAAGGTGTTTGTCCCTCCTGTTGGAATACCTGTGTTGTCGAACATGGTATCGTGAGTCCGCTTTGAAGACCTCACTCCCGTTGTAGACGAGATCATGAAGCCAAGTCGCTCCTGATCTCCATTTTTTTGGCATTTCCGTACATTTTTGGGTTTAGAGGATTGTTCCATTGCATCTCGAGCACTCATTTTATCTTATGAACACTTTAAAAGGGCATAACTCACACATCAAAAGTCCGTTTTCAGTGATGTTTTTTTAAAACCGCATAACTTTTTGAGATCTTTTCCATCGTAGATCATTATTTCATTTTTTAAATCTACATTATCTACAAATTTAATAGACTTGGATAAGTACTGCCGTATTTTTACTAGTCAACTACTTCCATTGTAAATCTCATATGGAAGATTTTTTTAAGAAGTAAAGGCTTGTATCCGATTACCATGGGAAAGGAAACAACCCTCACCGATGATGATAAGAAATCCAAATGGGATAGTAGGAATGAGGAAGCACGTGGAATAATTGGAACGTCCATCTTCCTAATCTAAGGTACCACATTCAATGAATTGATGACCCCAAAGAAGTTTGGGACAAGATTGAATCTCTGTGGTTTGAAATCAATATTATTTGAGAACAACAATTAGAAAATCAAATACCTAATCTTTGAGTCCAAGTGATTTTTCTGTCTTGGAGACTATCTATCTAAGTTTAAAACACTCTCAATTTTATGTGAAGTGTTGGATCATGTTGTCATTGATGCCAATGGTTTGATTGATTGATGTCATTGATTGATGTCAAGTGATTGATTGATGTCAAATGATTGATTGATTGATGATTGGATGTAATATAATATGTATGCCCTTTGATGAGAATGCATTGATGAAGATGGATCGATGTGGTTCCATTGGCATATGATGCATTGTTGAAAAAAAAATGTATAGATGACTCAATATTGTCTTATCATGATTGATAAGGTGTACAAAATGGATGAACTCCAAAGTGGGTCCCCTTATGGCGTAACTCTAAGAATGGCCCTCACAGGAAGACACTTTATTGATTGAGTTATCCTAGAAGAATGGTTGGAGGACCCATGCTTGTATATGAGGAATAACCAGATGAAGATCAAGGAAATTGTTGCGAAACTATCCTAGATGAATAGTGCGTTTTGCCTCATGCCATTTCTGGTGGTATGTGGAACGCCGCATAATTCCTCAAAGTTAGAGAGAGTTATGGCCATGAGAAGTTGGAGACCACAGGTTTGGGTAATGGACCCAAAGGATTGTTTGATGGGTAACGGTATGAGTTGAGATATATTTTCAGATAATACTATTATATGCATGGATAGTACATGCCATGCCATTTCTAGTGGTATGTAGAACTTTCGCTACACCCCTCACGGCTTGAGAGTTATGGCTCCACGGGTTGGAGGACCATATGTCATCTAGGAAGCCCCAAAAAGGTCAAAGTAATCAAAGTGGTTTAAGAGGATTTTAAAAGGTAAATAATAAAGTGAAGGATGAGTGTATTATAATTCAAAGTGAATTCAAAATAAATTATTTCAATAATAATTTATTGGAGAAATTAGAAGTGGACCCAACCCTAAAATAAGGAAAGTGGGGCCATGACCTAGAATATTTTAAGGAAGCTACTGAGAGAGCAATAAGAGGCAAGGCTCTCTCATTTGAATCACACTTCCTGAGCATATTGAATATCTATAGGTGTCTGAGATTTTAGCCGAAATTTGAGGAAAGTGAAGAAAATATGTTTAAATGCAAGGAAGGATAAATTCTTTTGAAGGTACTTTCATGGTATGTTATTTTCGTGTCATCTCACCATTTTCGCTATAACTTTTTTTATATAATGATTCAGATCCTGAAATTCTCATGCAAGTGAGAAAACATATCCAAGTATCTTTGGTCTAAAAATCATCTCTTGTGGGTCGTTGTATTTTTGGAGTTACACTCCGGAAAATAGGGTTTGCATTAGTCCTCAAATCCAATAAAAATCGTGTTTCGGGTAAACGTCATAACTTCCTTCATAACAGATCCAAATTCAGTGAGACCAATGTATTGGTTAGGGTAAAGGCTTTAGCATGTTTTTAACAGTTTCAGATCATTTCATCAAACATTTTGTGCGGGCACTCTCTACAAGGACGCCTCTAGAATAAGACACCAGCAAGGTATATGCCATTTTTCTATAACTCCTTTCTCGAGAGGTTCCAAGTAGTGCCAATTTGGAGGAATTTCATAAACACACCGAAGAACATTGTATCAGTTTCAGATCTTTATACATTACAGTTCAAAGTTATGATTACTTCTGAAGATAGGGTTGTTGACTAATCCAAAACTAGGCAGCTGTGGAGACTAAAACAAGTTTGATGAAAATGCTAGTATTTTGTTAAGGAAGGGTTGCAGGAATATGATCATATACACCGGATCTATTGCAGAGGTACAAAATCAGATCGATGATGAAATTGATGAGGGCTTCTTTGGTTGAGGTACATGTTGAGTACATGGTTGAGAGACAAGTAGTTGATGATAAGCACATTGACGAAGCTCAGTTGATGAGAAGGATACTACGATTGGTACGCTTGGCGCAATGGTTGATGCACTTGTTTTATGGTACAAAGCCGATTATGTGCTGGTACATGGCTTGATGCACTTGTTTATGGTGGCCAGTTGATGCATGGTTGATGTACGGTTCGGGACATTTGATATACGTACATGCGGGTATATCTCACGCTGATAGTGTGACAATGGTTCCACTATCTCTACTTCACTTCTGTGGTGGCGGTGGATGCAAGCAAGGACAAGGTTTAGGAAGCCACCTTTCCGTTGTAGCCGAGGAACATAGGAGGTTGTAGCCCTTCTGGTTGTAGCCAGAGAATTGGGGAGTTGGAGCTTCCTCAAAGCAGCCCTGAGAACATAGGGTTGTAGCCTTCCGGGCTGTAGCCGAGAATTGGGGAGTTGAGCTTCCCTCGAGTTATAGCCTGAGAAACTAGGGTTGGAGCCTTCCGTACTTGGTACCGGAAAACAAAGGAAGTTGGTGCTCTAATGAATGTAATTCTTCAAGACATATAAGAAAAAGCATTCATGGTTTTCTCCGATGGTTTTATATGAAAACACCAAACACAATGCGGTATAAGGATTGTTCATTATCGAAACCATTGCTTATTTATTTACTCCGCAGCTATTGGATAATAATGCTTCATTGATATAACACTTGGATTATATGGTTAAATTGTTCTATTACTGATTCACTCCCTCAAGAATCCAACAATTGGTATCGTGAGCTGGTTCCTTCAGGAATGCTTAACTAATCGAAGGAGATCATGATTATTCCTTTTAGAATGGAGTAACAATGTTTAATGGTCGAATGGTTTTAAGTAAGAGATGTGGACATGACTAAGCATTTTTACATGCACAGGACATTATATTTGGCTATCAGCTTGTTAAGGTGATGATAGTTCAAAAGGCAAAGACTGCAAACTTAAGAAGGAATTGAAGAAGAATAACAAATAGCAATGGATTTATCCGGAAGGATTACCTAAACCGGCAGAGAAAAGGTTGGTAATGTTCATCACCCAAAGCATCCTTTGGGATAAGTTACATGACATATATTATTCACCCATCGCAGATTCGTGAGAATGCCAAAGAAGATGCAGATACGCATCAAGAAGAAAGATGTCTATCATGTCGTATTTATCTTAAGAGGAAGAGTATGATGAAGCGTGTTGATTACAAGAAAATTTGTGCTGCAATTAAATATCTAAGGAAAGAAAGAGAAGAAAAACAAGTCATCCAAGAAAGAATTGATGAAGCAAAAGCAAGTGTTCAAGGTTCTGAAAAGGATCAAGAAAGGCCATCAAGAATTTAAGAGCTCACCTAGAAGAGGCCGAAGAATTGAAGAAACTCTAGAATATCAAAGAAATGTTTTAGAAGCCAACATAGCAAAGACAAAAGGAAGATGCAAAAAAGAGAGAAACATATTGATGGATCATCTCAAGAAAGAACTAACATTTTAAAACCAACTTGAGGAAGAGTTTATCAAGAAGAAGAGAAGAATGGAAGAAGAAATAATTGCATTGAAAATCCAACTTGAAGAAGCAAAGAGAACGAAGAAGTCATGAAGTCTCAGATAATGAAGAAAGAAGAAGAGAAGCAGAATCTTGAAGAAGAAGTTGTCACACTAAGAGTCAAATTGACAAGCTCAACAAGAAAGCTGAAGGGAGATTTAGAAACATCTGCATCAACAACAGAGAATGAAGAGAAGCACTCACGCTGCTAGAAAAGAAGAATGAAGAAAATAGAAAGAGTTATGTATACTCAAAGGAAGGAATCATGGTCAACTGCATCTAGGAAAACTATTGAAGATACATCTTCAAGAATACCATCCATGTTCAAAACCATAATAAGCTCTAATCATGATCATGATCACCAAAAGAAAAAATTCGTATGACTACTTACAAAAGAAGATCATTCAATTCCCTGTGCATGAAAATTTATTTTATGGTCGCTAGTTTTTATTGTAAATAATTAACTTTGGACATATAATAAAGATTGCAATGATTATAAAGAAATGTTCAAGCGCATCGCGTCTATGTGGCTCATTACTAACATTATAAGTTACAAATGTCATAACTATGGACACATAGCTGATGATTGTAGAAGCATGATCGACATTTCCATGAAAGACAATACCGACATCGATATAAGAAAGCATGGATAAGAAAACAAAGGGAAGAACAAGTGAACAAAGACCAAAATTTAGGATCTAAGGATTGATAATAAAACGAGATGTATTGAAAATTCTCTCATTTAGAAAAAGGAAAGATGTTAGATACAGAAAGGTTTGAAAATAACCGAAAGAAAGGAAAGGACAGTGTAATAAGGAATGTGTCTAAGAGATTAAATTCTCGCATATCAGGTAGAAGTGAAAGATGAATCCAGATAGAAAGAAAGAAGTCAGAGCCGTGAGAGAGATAATAAATCTACTAATGAAGATGATGATGAATACACATCAGAAAGGAATTGTTCTCGAGCCATTTTCCGGCCAGAGACTCCCAATTAATTTGAATATTAGACAGGGGAGTCTATGCGAGACGCGACGTAATCAAAAGAACCATCCTTCGAAAGTACTATGAGTTTGAGAAGACATATTCAGAGCAATCAAATTAGCACAAGCATAGTTTGATAGTATAATGATAAATGGGTTAGCATTATGGATAGTTGCCATGAGTCTTGGACAGTATGGACAAGATGGATTTGTAAGAACAATGAAAAGTTTACAAGGAACAAAGCTAGATTTGGTATGTAAAGGATATAAACAGATTGAAGGAATCGACTTTAGCAGACATATGCCCCGCTGTCGTAATGGAAGCAACTGGTTTGTTTTTAGTTTTCACGATACCCAAAATGTTAAAGTATATCAGATGGACGAAATCGCCTTTTCCAATGGGGAACTTTAAAGAAGAAGTCTGCTGTGCTGAGTATGATGAGCCCATTCCCCAATATATTGTGATAATACATGCCATCAAGATCTCAAACCGATGCACCCCAAGATCAAGCACATTCCAATCAAGTATCACTTTCTACAGGAACAGTTGCAGAAAAGAACATCCGAAGTTGAGTATGTGGGCACAAAAGAACAAGTGGCGTATATCTTTACAAAACCATTTCCAATGGAAGCCTTTTGAATACCTTCACCAAAGACTTGGAGCGAGTTTCTACTCCAAAATGGAATGCTTTTGAATGTTTATCTTATATGTCTTAGATGTACACGAGGGAAGCACATAAGAGATATCTTTCAGGGGAGTGATGGAAAGAAAGATACCTTTTCCGCTGATGACAAAGGGGGATTAGATTTATCAGATACAGATGACAGAGGCATGAATTGTGGGAGCATGACTTATATGATTTCAGCAGTTATGATTAGAGGATATCCTTTGTTTAAAAGGGGAGAGATTATTCAGGAAGATCAAAGGAATTCAGATAGGGGAGCAGCCCTAAGAAGAGGAGAATGCCCCTTTGCCATTGATGTCAAAGGGAGAGATAACTGCTACTGATGTGTTTGATGTCTATTGATGGGAGAGATTGATGGAGAGATAGTCACATTGACCATTGGATGTGGTGAACATGATGTATCTAGCATGCTGACATCACTAATTGGTGGGACTGGTGCATAGATGATCAATGTTGGTATTGCCATCAATGCCAAAGGAGATTGCTTTGGATCATGTTGTCATTGGATGCCAATGGTTTGATTGATTGATGTCATTGATTGATGTCGGCGATTATTGAGGTCGTGCTGATTGATTGATTGATGATTGATGTAATATATCATGTATTGTCCCGATGAGAATGTACCGATGAAGATGGATCGATGTGGTCCCATTTGGTATATGATGCATTGTTGGAAAATGTATAGATGACTATATTATTGTCTTATCATGATTGATAAGGTGTACAAATGGATGAATCTAAAGTGGTCCCATTATGGTGAAAGCTCCCCTACCTGAAGACGCTTTACCATTGAGTTATCCTAGAAGAATGGTTGGAGGACCCATGCTTTTGTATGAGGAATAACGAGATGAAGATCAAGGAAATACAGAAACTATCCAGATGGATAGTACTGTCATGCCATTTGGTGGTATGTGGAACGCCGCATAAATCCTGCTACTGCTAGAGCTGCATATGAGGAAGTTGGAGGACTACGTGTTTGCAATGGACCCAAGATTGTTTGATGGGTAATGCATGAGTTATGATATATTTTCAGATAATACTATTATATATGGATAGTACATGTCATTCCATTCTTAGTGGTATGTAGAACGCTTTCACAACTCGGGTTTGAGAGTTATGGCCTTTCACGGGTTGGAGGACCCTCATATGTCATCTAGAAGCCCCAAAGGTCAAAGTAATCAAAGTAATTTAAGATTTTAAAAGGTAAATAATAAAGTGAAGTGATGAGTGTATTGATAATTCAAAGTGAATTCAAAATAAATCATACTTCAATAATAATTTTATTGAGAAATTAGAAGTGGACCCAACCCCAAAATAAGGAAAGTAAATAAGTGACCTAGAATATGTTTCTATGGAAGCCATTTGGAGAGTATAACAAGAGGCAAGGCTCTCATTTGAATCCCCTAATTTTGAGCATACGCTGAATATATATAGTTTTCTGATATTTTAGCCGAAATTCCGAGGAAAGCGAAGAAAGAAGGCCGAAATGCAAGGAAGGAGCAATTCTTTTGATGGTGCTTCTATGGTGCATGTTATTTTCAGGTCATCTCACATTTTCGCTATATATAATTCTTTTTTTTCTATAATGATTCAGATCCTGAAATTTCTATGCAAGGAGAAAACATATCCAAGTATCTTTGGTTCAAAAATCAGCTTTTGTGGGTCGTTGCATTTGGAGCTACACTTATGGAAAATAGGGTTTCAGGCTTAAATCCCTAAAACTAGTCAAAATCAGGTGTTTCGTGTCAAAACGTCATAACTTCTTCCTGTATAACAGATCCCAATCCAGTGAGACCAAATGTGTCGGCTAGGTAGTATTGCAGTATTCTGTGTAATATTTCTAGATCATTTCATCAAACATTTTGTGCGGGCACTCTCTACAATGACGCCTCTAGAATAAGCCGTAATTCAGCAAGGTATGCCATTTTATAACTCCTTTATGAGAGGCTCCAAGTAGTGCCACTTGAGGAATTGCATAAAACACACCTGAAAGAACATTGTGTATCAGTTTCAGATCTTTATACATTACAGTTCAAAGTTATGATTATCAGTCGTGGTTGTTGACTAATCCAAAACTAGGCATGTGAGACTAAAACAAGTTTGATGAAATGCAAGTATTTTGTTAAGGAAGGTTTGCAGGAATGTGGATTATATACACCAGGTATATTACAGAGGTACAAATCACATTTGGATGATGAAATTCACGAGGGCTTTTGCTGAGGTACATGTTGAGTACATGGTTGACAAGTAATTGATGAGTTGGCGTTGGCTATTGACGGAGTCATAGTTGATGAGTAGCTGACATATGATTGGTGCTAGGATTGCACGGTTGATGCACCTGTTTATGGTGTACAGGTTGATTACAAAGTTGGCATTGCTGATGCACTTGTTTTATGGTACAAGTTGATTACGTAGTTGGTACGGTTGATGCAATTGTTTCATGGCAATGTGCTGATTACAAGTTGGTGATGGTTGATGCACTTGTTTATGGTACAAGCTGATGCATGGTTGATGCATGGTTCAGATTTATCAAGGCCAGTTTACAAAGGTATATCTCACAAAGGATAGTGTGACGCTGGTCCATCATCTCTACTTCTACTTCGTAAGTGGCAGATTTGCAAGGCGACAGTGGTTGTAGCCACCTTCCTGCCAGAAGCCGGAGAACATAGAGGTTGTATCCTCCTCAAGGAAATTCCGAGAATTGTGGTTGTAGCTACCTTCCTGTTGTAGCCCGAGAACATAGGGGGTTGTAGCCTCCTTCCGCTGTAGCCGCAGAATTAGAGTTGAGCTTCCCTTCAGTTGTAGCCCGAGAAACTAGGGGGTTGGAGCCTCCTTCCACCAGTAGCCGGAAAACAAAGGAAGTTGGTGCTTCCAATGAATGTAATTCTTCAAGACATATAAGAAAGCATTCCGTGGTTTTCCCCGATTTGCTCTTAACGAAACACCGTGTACCGTATGTGTGTATGATTGTTCATTTGTTCATTGCTTATTTATCAAGTAAGTAGCTATTGGATAATAATGTTTCATTGATATAACACTTGATTATATGTGAAGAATCTGTTTCTATTATCGATTCACCCTCTCAAGAATCCAACATGAAGAATAAGATAGTAATGAAGGAAGATGGTATTATATCTTATTCTTTTCATGTAGTGCATATTCCGTTTGTATCTACCTTTTATGCCATGAAAGAGGTTGTAGGAAAGATATGCGTTTACTCTTGAGTCCTTTTTGTACTTCTTTTGATTAGAGAGGAAGATAAGTTGTACAACTTGGAGTGATCAACAATGTAGGTACCTCAAACAAATCCTTAATTGCCCAGCAGGTGAATAAAACCTTATCCTTAAGAAGCAACATCCTCGCTACAAAGAAAAACAACCTAAGGGTCCCAAACCCGCCCAGATAGCTTCAACTCCTAATGGTGGTTGTGTTGATCAAAATATAAAAGTAAGAATACTAACAAACATTGCAACTTTTTGTATCAAAGATGGTCATGATGAGTCCAAATGTTTCAAGAAGATATATCCTAGAAGGCCAAGAAGAAGCACAACATCAAAGATTTATCTTCTTCTTCTTCTTCTTCATGGACATGCATTTTCGGGCTTCGGGTTTTTCCTTCAATTCAACTTCTACTACTTCTTCTTTCCGATGAGTGGCTTATTGATTCAAGAGCATCTTATCATCCGCTAAGGATAAAGCCAGTCTCTTTCTACTCTAAAGAAATGTAAATATCAAGGAAATATTTGTTGGTGATGATAGATCTCTTTAGTGTTGTAGGATATGGAACAATCTTCAGTAGAAAATGGTCATTTCAATGATGTATTATGTTCCAAATCTTTCTTGTAACCTTCTATCAAGATATCAAATCACTCATCGTGTGAAGGTAAAACTGTAGAGTTTTCACCACCAAGTTGTAATCAAGGATCTAAAGACCGGCATAAAGCATAACCGAACCGTCGACGATATTACCAAGCTGTACAAATTTGACAACTGTGGTTCATCAATTTTTCATCAGCTTTGTTGCTCATAGCAATGACTTGAGAAAACTTTGACATGTGAGTGGTTTGGTCATCTAAACTCATCGCCATTGCAGCAACTATGTGAATTACCGTGATGGTGACTGTCTTCCTCCTGTTTCACGCAGAGATGGTGTTTCTATCGGTTATGTTCTCAACAAACATCATTGGGGACGGGCTGACAAACATGCCTTTTTGGCATGCCTCATGTCCTTTGCAACTTGTTCATAGTAAATTGTGTGGTCCACTTTCTTCACTTCTTTTTCTCTCGGGTGCATATTTCTTAACTTTCAATGATGACTCTTCCTGCACGCATTTGGGTTTACTTATTAAAACTCAAGAGTGAAAAGCAATCTGGACATCAAATTCAAAGGCAGGTTAAGAACATATAATGGAGGTGCTTAATATGTGAACAATAATTTTACAAGTTATCATAATTGGCGATAGGGCATCCAAATGCAACACAATGTTCCATATACACCATAACAAAATGGTGTGTTGCTAAGAGAAAGAAATCCCAGACACTAAAAGAAATGGCTAATTGTGCTGATCCAATCTATGGGATTAAGTCTTTGCTGTGAGATTGGGGAAGAAGCAATCAACTGCAATTATATAGTGAATTGCACTCCCATAAAGGATTTTAAAAGTATAACACTGGAAGAAGCTTGACTAAAATTAAACCAGATGAAGTCACTTCCGTGTATTTGGAAGAGAGCATGGGCTCATCTCCCCGATGAGAAAAGAAAAGCATTGCATCTTAAAGTGAGAAGTGTATATTTGTTGGTTATTCTTAAGATGTCAGCTAGTTATAGACTTCTTCAACCACATTGTGAATGAAATTATTCATAGAAGAGATGTTAAATCGGATGAAAATCTCTTGACCTGCGAGCCAAATTCATGGTTGTGTCTTCTTTGGCTCACTTGTTATCTTCTCACGCTTGTGCCTTCGTTCTATTCTGGATTCTTCTTCGATGATGAAAGTGAGGATGAAAATCCACTGGCCAACAGGACATCCCTCTAGATGAGTTCCTTGAACTCCTAATGCTAATTAGTTCCACCTATTTGGATGGGTCCGTTTCAACACGAAGTAACTAGGTGATCTTGTCGGTGATCCTTCGATCAACGCTTTAATAATGCTCACAATTTAGCTTAGCCTTTTCTTTTGGCTCAAGTTTAAGAAGTTCATGATCCAAAGACATTTGCGTAAGCTTCTCGTGTCATCCAGATTGGGATACAAAAACGAATGAAGAGTATCGCTCTTTAATGGAAACGATACTTGGGATTCGTACCTCTTCCAAAAGGAAGAAAAACTTGTTAGATGAAAAGGGTATACGTAACCACGATGGCCGAGATGGAAGTGTTGAAAGACACAAGGCTCGGATTAATTGCCAAAGGATTTTCCCAAGTTGGAAGGCATTGATCATAATGAAACCTTTGCCCCCAGAGCCAAAAATGAATTCCATCCTCATTGTTCTTGCCCTTGTCAGTCATTGATAAATGGGAGGTCCATCGATGGATGTTAAATCTGCCCTCTCTTTGCATGGCGACGGAAACAAGAAATCTACATGGAACAACCTCCTAGTTATGTCCGCACGAATCTAGCCTTGTTTTGTCACCTCAAGAACCCTTTATGGTTCCCCAAGCAAGATCCTGAGTTTGTATACACAATGATAACTTTCTTATTACACCCGATTCTCTAGATTCCATTCTGATCCTAATGTCTATGCTAAGAAAGTAGGAATCCATCCTGGTTAATCCTTTGTCCTTTATGTTGATGACCTTATCCTTACTAGTAACTCCAAAACTTTTAAACCATGTGAAACCAAATTAAGAAGAAATTTGAAATGATGACTTAGGCTATTTGCATCATTTCCTTCGTCTCCAAGTTTTGCAAACCAATGAAGGAATTTTTCTTTCCCAAATTTAAGTATGCTTTTAGACCTTCTTCGTTGCTTTCACATGACGATTGTAAACCAACCCCTCCCTTCCAGTCTTTGGAGTCAAGCTTCTTCCACTTGTACTTCTCCTCCGGGTTGATGCCACCTCAGAACAGCCGCTTAGTTGAGCTCTTATACTTGAATCATGCCAGTCTTGATTTTCCTTTGTTGTTGGTCTTGTTGCCCGTGATATATGCAAACACCCCATGAAAGTTATTAGAAAGAAACAATAATGAGACTTTTGTATGTCTAGGGTATAATTCAGTTCGGGATACATCACAGTTCATGGGGGACTCCTTCATTGGTTGGTTTCATTGATTCAAAATGTGTCGATGACCCTAATGATAGAAATTCTACTACAAGTTATGATTTCATCCTTAGTTTTGGACCTGTCACTTAGGCTTGTAAGAAACAACAAGTTATTACACTTCTTCTTTAGCGTATGAGAAATTTATGCTAGTAAATGTAAGTCGGTAGAAGCTCCAAGGGTTTCCATTGTGACTTTTCAGAGTTTGGATTCCAGCAATTAAATATGAGATTTAAAATATGTAAACATATAATTTTTAAAAAATATTTAAATAATTAAAAAAAGTAAATAAATAAAAATAGAAAATATAAAATTAATAAACATTTTATAATTGAGATCATTTTAAAATACAATGAATTAAATTAATTTTAGTGAATACACTATATATATATATATATATATATATATATATATATATATATATATATATATATATATATATATATAATTCAAAACAACATTATAAATCCAACTATGAAAAAGAAGAACTCGGTCAACCGAGAAAATATACCGAGACAATATTGCAGAGGTTTAATATGGAGGAATGTAAAACGGTCAAGGTCCTTTTTTCTCGAAAAAGTTCATAATTTCATTAAAATATAACAAAATTACATACACAAATATATTCACTAGCTAATACTTAACTGCATACATATTCTCCAGCGAAAAGGAAAAGTTGTTTATCTCCAATAGATGCATATACATACATCCCTTACAATTTTTGTTAACAAGTTTAGTTCCCAAAATTTTAATAGCCTTCTAATATAGTCCCATAATCATATGCAATCCTTCCATACATAAAAAAGTATTAAATTTGGCCAAAATATAGAGGCTCCTAGTTCCCAAAATTTTAATAGCCTTCTAATATAGTCCCATAATCATATGCAATCCTTCCATACATAAAAAAGTATTAAATTCCCGTCAAAATATAGAGGCTCCTTTCATTGGAGGTTTTCTAGGTCCCATATTCAATTGTCCTATTTATCATGAAAGGGTCGATGGTAGTATCCCTATGATCCATCAAGAGTGTGTTTTGTAACGTGCCAAAGAGCAAAGTCTAGTTGCGTGGCTTCCTTGGAAATTTTGTCTACCATTTGATTCCTTTCCCTGTAAATATGAGAAAAAGAGATATTGTCAAAAAAACTTTTGATACGAAGTACATCCTCTAGCAAAGGAAGCAAGCGAGAGATTTGACATCTATGAATCCCGTTGGCCAAGTTGATGATAGCTAAAGAATCACCAAAGACTTGTAAAGCTCTGCATCCCTTCTCAATTGAAAATAGTAAGAGTAGTTTTAAGGCCATGAGTTCCGAGTAATTATTTGTGCCAGCCCCCAATCCCTCTTTGAGAAAAAAGTAGTGTGATTGTGAAAGATAGAGGCAACAACTCCCCCGCAATTTATCTGGTCAGACGGGGTGGCGCCATCAAAATAAGCCCATAGGATACTTAAATCGGGGTTCTCCTCCCTGACATTCCTTGGGCACATCACAGAACCCCCATTGGAGCTCAAAAAGGATTTGTAAATCCCAATACTTTTGACTGCAACCCTTTCTGCTTATAAGTTTTCATCCTGAAATATGTGACCATTTCGGGTGACGCATATCCCCCAGGCAAAAATGAAAGGGAGGGCCCGAGGCTCCTCTTGACCACGACCCACAAACTAGGCCTTTAAAGGCAGTTCAAAGGTATTGCCTTGCCAGTTCGAGAGAGTAGGCATCAATTCCTTAGCAAAATCCTAGACTTCCCTAACAAAAGGACAGTGTAAAAATATATGATCCACTGTTTCTAAATGTGATTTGCAGAGAGCACATCAACCTAGCCCGAAGAAGAGGCGCCTTTGTAGGTTGTCCTAAGTGGGAATTTTATTTTCCAGAATCGACCAGACTAAAAGTTTCCCCTTCATTGGGCAAGACTATTTCCATATATTACGCCACCATCAAAGGGTATCTCGTTGGTGAAAATCCATTGTTAACTTTAAGTATCCAGAACGGGGAGTGTAGTCGCCATCCCCTACACCATCCCAAAGTAATTCATTGTTTCTATCAACCAAGCGTATTGATGCTTCCTGTAGGTTCTATGTGTATTTGTTCCAATAAGGCAGGTCTTCCTCTAAGAGTCCAAGCCTAAGCCCCACCATCCATCCTTGGTGCCACATATTTGTAGTTAGAGGATCGCCCACCTCTGTAAGATGGAAGAAGCCTCCCGACGTGAATCTTTGCCTTAATCCTTCAGGCAGGATGTGTTCGAGCTAGCACCCGGGCCATGGATCCAGGACAAGACGCACAGAGAATCTAGAGGCCACTCTCCATACCAATTTCATCCCCACTAGATCAAACGCCTTAATAAAATCCTTCAAAATAATCGAAAACCCCGCTGAAGACTTGTTGAAAGATCGAATCTAATCTAAAATTGAAAGTGGAGCAATATATTTTTAGTGAATTACCTGGGTCTAGAGACTATTAGTCTTTATCAAACGCCAGGAGAATTTTGCTGCAAGAGCTTTAGAGAAGGAGAAAATATTCTTCAGTCCCCAACCACCGAGGGCCTTTCGATTCGCAATCTGATCCCATCTTACCCAGGGAAAAACTGTTTTGTCCTTATTGCCTTGCCATAGATATGTAAAGCATAATTTTCTCATCTTCTCCAGAATGCATTTGGGAATTCAAGCTAAGGACATCTAGTAAAATAGAATGGCCTCTAAAACCGACTTTACAAGGACTAACCGCCCAGCCCTAGAAATCCATCGATGGCTCCAACATTTAAGCCCTTTTTCCATTTTTTCTATAAGCCACCGCCAATCAATCTTCCTATAGTCATTTGGTTTCAATTGAAAACCAAGGTATTTTAACACTTCATCAAGAGAAAAAACTTGAAAGGGAAGTCTCTCGGCAATATATTATGTTTCCTCTGCATCCAACAAAGAGAATGTGATACTTGACTTTTGTGCATTGATTTCCATGCTAGTGGCTTACTTGAAGAGTAGAAGTCCTTCACATAATTTTTCAATACCCTGTCTCAAGCCATCACAGAAAATTAATATGTCATCCACAAAGAGTAAGTGAGAGATGTATAAGCCCTGAGAAATTTTGATGCCTCTGAAGCTTCCAACAGATTTGGCTTCAGTCAAGAAACGACTAAGACACTCCGCAACCAAAATAAAAGGAAGTGGAGATAGTGGACAGCCCTGTCAGATCCCCCTTTCCACTTTGAAAAAAGGGGTGGTTGAGCGGTTGATCATAAGAGAGAAGGATACTGAGGATAAACATGCCATAATCCAATTTGTGAAGGCTACATCAAATCCAAGATGAGTTAACAACATGTGAATATAAACCCAGTTTACTATGTGAAAATCCTTTGAGAGATCAATTTTATCACAACACCCTTGAGTTTCTTAATTTTCATACTATGTAGACATTCTTGTGCCACCCCGATAGCTTCATCCATCTGTCTTCCTTTTAGAAACCCAAACTGCTCTCCTGAGATGTGCCATGAAAGAATAGCTTTCAAATGGAGGCTGATGACTTTTGAGATAATTTTGTAGATACAATTGCAGAGAGAGATCAAATGAAAATCATCAAAAGTAGATGGATTATCAGATTTGGGGATTAAAGCGATGAAGGTGGCGTTTATAGGTTCATGTATACGCCCATTTTTCCTGGAACCCTTCACTAATTTTATAATATCATTACCCAGTAGATCAAAGAAACCCAGAAGGAATTCAATCGACCAGCCATTCGAACCTGGACTCTTTCCTTTCTGGAAGGAGTTCATGACAACTAGTAATTCTTGTTTAGTGACCTGATCCATTAAGGACTCCCTCTCGCCGTCCTTCAAAAATCGAGGGAATAATCTGGCTTCTTTCACAACTTCCCCGATTGATGAGACCGGTTGTTCCTTGAACAGATATTTAAAATGAGAAATCCCTAAGCATAAAATCCCTTCAAATGTATTGAACAATTGGCCATCCCTTTGAGTGAGGCTCCAAATGGTATTATTCATTTTCCTGCCTTTGGAAAAATAATGGAAGAATTTTGTGTTCTCATCCCCACAAGCAAGCCAGATAGCTCAACTTTTTAGACGCCATAAAGATTCCTTATCTACCAAAATAGTTCTCTTTCAAAGTTCCATAAGAACAAGCTCTTCCCTAGCTTCCCTGGAGCTGAATCCAATATCAGGGTCAGCCTGCCAGTCCAAAATCATTTTTTCCAGAGAGAGAAGCTCTTGATCTTCTTTTACTTTTTTCTCATGCGCCTAGGAGATGGTAGCATGCTTAACCTTCTTTAAGTTTTCCATAAAAAGAATTGCAACATGCGAGCTGAGTTGTGGTCCCAAAGGAATCCATAGATGACATACTAAGGCCTGATACTCAGGATCCTTTAGCCATCCTTCAAAGAATTTGAAGGGGTTGGGTGTACGACAAGCCCTGCCACTTAATTCCAAAATAATCGGGTTGTGATCTGATTCTCCACCACTAGCGACCCATTGACGATCAAGGCCCAAGGATTCCACCATATCCTTCGTCATTAGGAAGAAATCCAAGCGTTTTGCAACTCTAGCATCACCAATCCTCAAATTCTGCCAAGTTGGTTGTAATTTAACTGGATACAAATCCAACAATCCAAAAGAATCAAGATAGTGTGTGAAATAGTCAGTCAAAGGGTCCATAGTCGAACAGGGGCCCCAGACCTTCGTCGCTCCTAATGAAAAATTTAGGTCCCCACCCACGATAACCCCAGGCAGAGAAAGCCAAGGGCACAATGTCGGAGAATCCCAGTAACGTTTCCGCTTAGCATAGGGACCATAAATATTAATGAGCACCAAGGCGTGCCCTAGCTCCTTAGAGAACAAATTGAGGCCAATCCTTGAGTCAAATACCTAGACACAATCACATCTGTAGCTCCTGTGTCTCTAACCTGTGGCATGACCCCCCGAATGCCCTTTTGCATGCACCGCCACAAACGACCAGCCGGGAAGAAGTTCTTCCAGAGAATTTACCACAACCTCATTGACTCCCAGGGTTTCTTGGAGAAATATTATGTCCAGGTTGTTAAAAAAAATCAGTCTTTTCAAAGATGATTTTTAGCCGGGCTCGCCAAACTCCTATAGTTGAAAGGAGAGAATTTTCAAGAGGTAACCAACTCCTGGGGTTGCTTTTCTCTAAGCGCCCATTCAATGGAGGATTTCCTGCCCGAAGCTACATCGAGTATGGCTCGATCTTGTGCTAGAAGAATGTATGATCTCCTTCCCTGACCCCATGAAGAAAACAAAGCTCGAGGAAGAGACCCCAAACCAGACCTGGATGGATCTTCCACATTGCATCCGCTCAAAGCCTCAGATAAAGAAACCCTATTGCGAAGGGAATAATAGATCCTGGACCCCTCAGTAGACTGGGTACTGGAGGAAGAATGAAAAGTAGAAATAGAGGGAGTCCCATTAAGATACCTAGCAGGAGAGGATAGGGGAGAATTAGTCTCCAAAGGTAAGGCTTCAAAGGCAGAAGAGGAAGCCCCAAGACAAGCAGTCGTAGGAGTCACCGAATCAAAGTGTTTCCCGAACGAATAGTATTCACTTGTCACTTGGTCCGAAGTAACCACAGGTGTGTTAAATGATGAAGGAAAAAGGGCCCCAGGGGGAGAGAGGGGGCAAAAGGATGCCTTAGGATGGGTGTGCAAAAGAGGATAGGGAAGACCCACCGAAGAAGAGACGTCTTTGCCCAGAAATCCCGAAGGAAGAACCAAATCAATAAAAGATGAAGCAACCAATGGAAAAGAGAATTGGGGCTTACCCGCCACCAGGAGAGATCTTGGACAAGCTTGCAGAGAATATTTCTGAACTTTACCGAGTTTCGGGTCTCTATCCATGAAAGGAGGACCCGCAGGGGAAAACGATTGTCGCATGTTGTCTCTACCAGACTCCACATCCTGGGAGAACACCACCTGTGTGCCTCCAGTAACCCTAGGGTCCGAAAACGCTTGGTCCAACCCAATGCTAGATCCTGCAGCCAAAGATCACCTAAACTTACCCTTGAAGGGAAGTTTGGAGTCCACAACTCCATGCCTATAAGAATGAAATCTATGGCATCTGAAGGGGATGCCTTCATAGTCCAAAGGCTAAAGAAAATAACCAGAGGTCGTCTCAATTTTTAGCTCCTTTAAAAGACCCGGATGAAGGTCCAACCTTACCAAGATCCCGGCTACTGACATGAGCCCCAAATATTCAAATGAATAATCAACCTCCAAGAATTCACCAAGTCTGTTACTCTTGGACGAGAAACGAACAAAATTCCAGTATTGCATAGGAAGTCCTAATAACCTGACCCAAACCAGAACCACATCAACTCTCTCTTGTTTGGCATAAAAAATAGGGGTCTAGCACTTGAGAACAATAGGGGTGCCAACCATTGTCCAAGTTTTGGAAAGAACGCAGGCCACATTAGAAGGGGCCTTGAAAACAAAAGAAAACCAACCCTTGGCTAACAACCGAATACTGGGAAAGGAAGAGAGTTTTGTGCCCCAGGAATTATCCACCCAAGAGCGTAGAAAGACAGTTCCCAACCTTCTGCCTCATGCTCGCCCCACCACAACGAGTTCTAAAAAATATGCCACACGGTTCATAGCTATGTCTTCGCCAAATACCAAACTATCAGGATCAGAGCGGTCTGGAGCACACTGAGATATCCTAGGAGCTAAGCACTTTGCTGCCCCCAAATCCTTTGAGCGTTCCCATCCTCCCTTCTTCTCAAGACCTTTGGAACCCAAACCCGAAGGAGAAGAAATAAGGCTAGAATCCCTACATGGAGAAGAAGCCCTTGCGAAGAAAGAACTGTCGTCGTTGTAGGTTCCAGGAAGGATCCATGTTCGATGATGAACCTTGAGTGTGAGAAATGGGCTCCAGAGTTATGCACCGCCAACTCTTTTTGTTGAGAATCCCAACAACCAGCATTAAATAAAGCCCTAAGCTCAATTCCGATGCACTCAAAGACTCCCACTAACAGACCCGGGAGAGGGTCTAGCCCATAAACAAAGCCTGACATAGTAGTCACCGAGGAACCAAATGTCAACCCACCAGAAAAAGACAAAGTAGGCAGGGTGTGAGTCCCTAGAAAAATGTCATATGTCAAGGATAAGTTCAAACCCTCTGGATTCAGGTCCTCTGGTCCCAATGATTTAGGAACATGGGTGTCTGGGGCCCCTGACTCTCGACTACCCACCGCATCTCCTAAAACCACTGCCCCACCCAGATCCATACTGATCCAGCCAAGACAATAAGGTAAAAAGCTCCATAGAAACCCTACCCTCCAAGCTTCGACCAAACCAAACCCAAGAAACTATTCCTATCTCAAAAGACCAGTAAAAAAAACTGCCACCCGCTTCTGCTCCAAGCCAGAAAGGCTAGACGCTGACCCCCAGACCTACCATCGGCCTCCAAGCCTGACCCCCACAGAGGCCTGATCATCCAACCATCACCGCCATCGCCCGTCCATCAACTCCTCTCTTTCCTTTCATTGTGCACTTATTCTTTCACCAAAATAGTCAAGGTCCCTATTCCCATTGGTGTAAAGTTATCTATAGATCAGTGTCCCAAGACATAGGAAGAGGAGGAGGACATGTCTCGTGTTCCATATGTGAGTGCAATTGGTAGTTTTATGTATGCAATGGTCTATACTAGACCGGACATTGCACATGTAGTGGGATTTTTGAGCAGGTATATGCCAAAACTAGGGAAGGAGCATTGGACAGTAGTAAAAAGAGTTTTCAAGTATCTGTGTGACATTGTTAGCTATGGATTGTGCTACCAAGGAAGACCAGGATTGAACAAATTATTGGACATACATGGCTTTGTGGATGCAGACTGGGCTGGAGATCTAGATCGTAGGAGATCTACAAGTGGGTATGTGTTTAACCTGTTTGGAGGAGCAATTAGTTGGATGAGCAAAAAAGGCATTGTAGTGGCACTTTCAACTACATAAGTTAAATACATGGTAGCCACTCATGCAAGTAAGGAAGCATTATGGTTACAAATATTATGTTCAGGTATTAGGTTGGTACAACAAGTTGTAAAGATAGATTGTGACAGTCATAGTACAATTTTTCTAGCGAAGAACCCGACTTATCATTCAAAGACAAAGCATATTGATATTCAATATCACTTTGTGAGAGACATGGTTGAAGAAAAGAAAGTGTTGTTGATGAAGGTAGACACTTTGAAAAATGTTGCAGATTCATTAACAAAATCTGTGAGCACTGAGAAGTTATATTGGTGTAGAGGATCCATGGGCATTGTTGCCTTGGATTGTTGACAATGTAACCCTGTAACCCCCTATATGCAAAGAAAACAACAAGTGGGAGAATGTTGGGTATGTGTTATAATCTTTGCACGATTAGCCATAGTGTCTGCTACGTTGTGTTGGGCGTGCAAGGGCAGTGTCCCCGAGGAATTTTTTTTGCCTTGGGAAACATGTCACATTTTTGCCTCGTTTTTCGTGTCGCCTTGATTTTCATGTCCATTGTTGGGTAGTTTTCGACACATGGTTTTTGCCGATGGTTTTCTATTTTCGGTTAATTAATTAGGGTTGTTGACTAATCCAAGTCATCGGGTTATAGTTTTGGATGTCGTTGGCTCCTATATGTATATTGTATTGTAAACAATGTATCACTATGAATGAATATAGAATATGTTGGTTTTTTCAGTTTGAGTTTCCAGGGGAAAAATCTATGTGTAATGTGTGTATTTTCCATTGTATCTTTTATTTTCTTTTATTGAAAATATGTATGTATTAAAATATTTTAAAAGGTTAAAATCTACAGAAACATGAGTGGAAACCATACAATATGATTTTCTAAGCAATGTAATCCACTAGTACCAAGCACAAACATCCATCCATCCTATTAAAATGTGGACATAGGATCCATTTGTAGACTTACCACATTGATCTTAATTCTGGTTGCTCCTTTAGTTCCTTATTGTTATTGTGCTACTTTGATATCTCCATCGATTTATTTTAGTCTTCCATGTACTTTCTTATACTTATTCAACTTCAAACTCTTCATGTAAGTGTAGACATTGCAAATTTACAATTAATTTCCGTACATGTAATTCTTCCTTCATATGACATCTTGGACTCTTCTATAGTACCCTTAGGATCCCAAACATCCTAGAACCCTTTACTCCCCACCCATCGAAGTATACTCCCCACCCATCGAAGTATAGCTCGAATTAGTGAATCAAAGTACTTTTTAACTTTTATCACTAGATGATATATATCTTTGTATATAGTTGGAAGGTGGAACGATACGAAACCACTATATATCTTTGTGTATAGTTGGAAGGTGGAAGTTTGCACATGCTTTCAACTTTGTTTTCCGCGTGCTTTATGCTTATGCTTTGAGGAAAGTGTAACCCCACCAAAGACTTTGAGTTAAACGACTTCCTATGCACCTTGGCCACCACGTGCTAATCCGGGGTTGTGTAGTATGCTTACACGAATGAGATTAATACCCCGGGAATCCGGAGACTAGGGCTTGTGTAGGAAATGCGGGAAAACACAGAGACATGTCGATAAAAAGACAAAGACTCTTGGTTTCTTTTTCTTTCTTTTTTTTATTATTGATTTAGACATTACACTAGATTCTTTTTAAATTGAGACACTCTGCCAGT
>SNQJ01S0011805.1:264404-280465 GCA_010110895.2 Picea sitchensis
CAATATTGCAGAGGTTTAATATGCAGGAATGTAAAACGGTCAAGGTCCCTTTTTTTCCTCGGAAAAAGTTCATAAATTCATTAAAATATAACAAAATTACATACACAGATATGTACCAATTAATACTTAACTGCATACATATTCTCTAGCCAAAAAGGAAAAGTTGTTTATCTCCAATAGATGCATATACATACATCCCTTACAATTTCTGTTAACCAGTTTAGTTCCCAAAATTTTAATAGCCTTCTAATATAGTCCCATAATCATATGCAATCCTTCCATACATAAAAAAGTATTAAATTCCTGTCAAAATATAGAGGCTCCTTTCATTGGAGATTTTCTAGGTCCCATATTCAATTGTCATGTCTATCATGAAAGGGTCAATGGTAGTATCCCTGTGATCCATCAAGAGTGTGTTTTGTAACGTGCCAAAATCCAAAGTCTAGCTACGTGGCTTCCTTGGAAATTTTGTCTACCATTTGATTCCTTTCCCTGTAAATATGAGAAAAAGAGATATTGTCAAAAAAACTTTTGATACGAAGTACATCCTCTAGCAAAGGAAGCAAGCAAGAGATTTGACATCTATGAATCCCTTTGGCCTAGTTGATGATAGCTAAAGAATCGCCGAAGACTTGTAAATCTCTACATCCCTTCTCAATTGCAAAGAGTAAGAGTAGTTTTAAGGCCATGAGTTCCGAGTAATTATTTGTGCCAACCCCCAATCCTTGTTTGAGAGAAAAGTAGTGTGATTGTGAAAGAGAGAGGCAACAACCCCCCCCCATAATTTCTCTAGTCAGATGAGGTGGTGCTGTCAAAATAAGCCCATAGGATACTTAAATCGGGGTTCTCCTCCTTGACACACCTTGGGTGCATCACAGAACCCCCATTGGAGCACAAAAAGGATTTGTAAATCCCAATACTTTTGACCGCAACCCTTTCTGCTTATAAGTTTTCATCCTGAAATATGTGACCATTTCGGGTGATCCATATCCCCCAGGAAAAAATGAAAGGGAGGGCCCGAAGCTCCTCTTGACCATGACCCATAAACTAGGCCTTTAAAGGCAGTTCAAAGGTATTGCCTTGCCAATTCGAGAGAGTGGGCATCAATTCCTTAGCAAAAGCCTAGACTTCCCTGACAAAAGGATAGTGTAAAAATATATGATCCATTGTTTCTAAATGTGATTTGCAGAGAGCACATCGACCTAGCCTGAAGAAGAGGCTCCTTTGTAGGTTGTCCCAGGTGGGAATTTTATTTTCCAGAATCGACCAGACTAAAAGTTTCCCCTTCGTTGGGCAAGACTATTTCGATATATTACGCCAACATCAAAGGGTAGCTCGTTGGTGAAAATATGATGTTAACTTTAAGTATCCAAAACGGGGAGTGTATTCGCCATCCCCTACACCATCCCAAAGTAATTCATTGTCTCTATCAACCAAGCGTATTGATGCTTCCCGTAGGTTCTATGTGTATTTGTTCCAATAAGGCAGGTCTTCCTCTAAGAGTCCAAGCCTAAGCCCCACCAACCATCCTTGGTGCCACATATTTGTAGTTAGAGGATCACCCACCTCTGTAAGATGGAAGAAGCCTCCTGATGCCAATATTTGCCTTAATCCTTCAGGAAGGATGTGTCCGAGCTAGCACCCAGGCCATGGATCCAGGCCAAGACGCACCGAGCATATAGAGCCCACTCTCCATACCAATTTCATCCCCACTAGATCAAACGCCTTAATAAAATCCTTCCAAATAATTGAAATCCCCGCTAAAGACTTGTTGAAAGATCGAACCTAATCTAAAATTGAAAGTGGAGCAATATATTTTTAGTGAATTACCTGGGTCTAGAGACTATTAGTCTTTATCAAACGCCAGGAGAATTTTGCTGCAAGAGCTTTAGAGAAGGAGAAAATATTCTTCAGTCCCCAACCACCGAGGGCCTTTAGATTTGCAATTTGATCCCATCTTACCCAGGGAAAAAAATTTTTGTCCTTATTTCTCTTCCATAGATATGTAAAGCATAATTTTCTCATCTTCTCCATAATGCCTTTGGGAATCCAGGCTAAAGACATCAGGTAAACTAGAATGGCTTCTAAAACTGACTTTACCAGGACTAAGCACCCAGCCCTAGAAAGCCATTGATGGCTCCAACATTTAAGCCTTTTTTCCATTTTTTCTATAAGCCACCGCCAATCAATCTTCCTATAGTCATTTGGTTTCAATTGAAAACCGAGGTATTTTAACCCTTCATCAAGATAAAAATCTTGAAAGGGAAGTCTCTCTGCAATATATTGTGTTTCCTCTGCATCCAACAAAGAGAATGTGATAGTTGACTTTTGTGCGTTGATTTCCATGCCAGTGGCTTGCTTGAAGAGTAGAAGTCCTTCACACAATTTTTCAATACCCTGTCTCGAGCCATCATAGAAAATTAATATGTCATCCACAAATATTAAGTGATAGATGTATAAGCCCTGAGAAATTTTGATGCCTCTGAAGCTTCCAGTAGATTTGGCTTCGGTCAAGAAACGACTAAGACACTCCGTGACCAAAATAAAAAGAAGTGGAGATAATGGACAGCCCTATCGGACCCCCCTTTCCGCTTTGAAAAAATTGGTGGCTGAGCGATTGATCATAAGAGAGAAGGATACTGAGGATAAACATGCCATAATACAATTTGTGAAGGCTACACCGAATCCAAGATAAATTAACAACATGTGAATATAAACCCAGTTTACTTTGTCAAAAGCCTTTGAGAGATCAATTTTTATCACAACACCTTTGAGTTTCTTAATTTTCATACTATGTAGACATTCCTGTGCCACCCTGATAGCTTCATGCATTTGTCTTCCTTTTAGAAACCCAAACTGCTCTCCTGAGATGTGCCATGCAAGAATAGCTTTCAAACGGAGGCTGATGACTTTTGAGATAATTTTGTATATACAATTGCAGAGAGAGATCAGATGAAAATCATCAAAAGTAGCTAGATTATCAGATTTGGGGATTGAAGCAATGAAGGTGGCGTTTATAGGTTCATGTATACACCCATTTTTCCTGGACCCCTCCACTAATTTTATAATATCATTACCCAACAGATCAAAGAAACCTAGAAAGAATTCAATCGACCAACCATTCGAACTTGGACTCTTTCCTTTCTGGAAGGAGTTCATGACAACTAGTAATTCTTGTTTAGTGACCTGATCCATTAAGAACTCCCTCCTGTCGTCCTCCAAAAATCGAGGGAATAATCTGGCTTCTTTCACAATTTCCCCGATTGATGAGGTCGATTGTGCCTTGAACAGATATTTAAAATGAGAAATCCCTAAGGATGAAAGCCCTTCAAATGTATTGAACAGTTGGCCATCCCTCTAAGTGAGGATCCAAATGGTATTATTCATTTTCCTGCCTTTGGAAAAACAATGGAAGAATTTTGTGTTCTCATCCCCACAAGTGAGCCAGATAGCTCGAATTTTTAGATGCCATAAAGATTCCTTATCTGCCAAAATAGTTCTCTGTCGAAGTTCCATAAGAATAAGCTCTTCCCTAGCTTCCCTGGAGCTGAATCCAATATCAGGGTCAGCCTGCCAGTCCAAAATCATTTTTTCCATAGAGAGAAGCTCCCGATCTTCTTTTACTTTTTTCTCATGCGCCTAGGAGATGGTAGCATCTTTAACTTTATTTAAGTTGTCCATAAAAATAATTGCAACATGCGAGCTGAGATGTGGTCCCAAAGGAATCCACAGATGATGTACTAAGGCTTGATACTCAGGATCCTTTAGCCATCCTTCGAAGAATTTGAAGGGGTTGGGTGTACGACATGCCCTACCACTTAATTCCAAAATAATCGGGTTGTGATCTAATTCTCCACCACTAGAGACCCATTGACGAGCAAGGCCCAAGGAGTCCACCATATCCTCCGTCATTAGGAAGTGATCCAAGCGTTTTGCAACTCTAGCATCACCAATCCTCAAATTCTGCCAAGTTGGTTGTAATTTAACTGGAGACAAATCCAACAATCCAAAAGAATCAAGATAGTGTATGAAATAGTCAGTCAAAGGGTCCATAGTCAAATAGGGGCCCTAGACCTCCACCGCTCCCAAAGAAAAATTTAGGTCCCCACCCACGATAACCCCTGGCTGAGAAATCCAAGGGCACAATGATGGAGAATCCCAGTAACATTTCCGCTCAGCGTAGGGACCATAAATATTAATGACCACCAAGGTGTGTCCTAGCTCCTTAGAGAACAAATTGAGGCCAATCCTTGAGTCAAATCCCTAGACACAATCACATCTATAGCTCTTGTGTCTCCAACCTGTGGCATGACCCCCAGAACGCCCTTTTTCATCCACAGCCACAAACAACCAGCTGGGAAGAAGTGCTTCTAGAGAATTTACCACAACCTCGCTGAATCCTAGGGTTTCTTGGAGAAATAATATGTCCAGGTTGTTAAAAAAATCAGTCTTTTCAAAGATGATTTTTAGCCAGGATCGCCAAACTCCTACAGTTGAAGGAGAGAATTTTCACGAGGTAACCAACTCCTGGGGCTGCTTTGCTCTAAGTGCCCATTCAATGAAGGATTTCCTGCCCGAAGCTACATCGAGTATGGCTCGATCTTGTGCTAGAAGAATGTGTGATCTCCTTCCCTGACCCCGTGAAGAAGACAAAGCTCGAGGAAGAGACCCCAAACCGGACCCAGATGGATCTTCCGCACCGCATCCGCTCAAAGCCTCAGATAAAGAAACCTTATTGCGAAGGGAATAACAGATCCTGGACCCCTCAGTAGACTGGGTACTGGAGGACGAATGAAAAGCATAAATAGAGGGAGTCCCATTAAGATACCTAGCAAGAAATGATAGAGGAGAATCAGTCTCCAAAGGTAAGGCTACAAAGGTAGAAGAGGAAGCCCCAAGACAAATAGTTGTAGGAGTCACCGAATCAAAGTGTTTCCCAAATGAATAGTATTCACTTGTCACTTGGTCCAAAGTAACCACAGGTGTGCTAAACGGTGAAGGAAAAAGGGCCACAGGGGGAGAGAGGGGGAAAAAACCTACCTCAGGGTGGGGGTGCAAAAGAGGATAGGGAAGACCCACTGAAGAAGAGACGTCTTTGCCTAGAAAGCCCGAAGGAAGAACCAAATCAATAAAAGATGAAGCAACCAATGGAAAAGAGAACTGAGGCTTACCCGCCACCAGGAGAGATCTTGGACAAGCCTGCAGAGAAGATTTCTGAACTTTACCGAGTGTCGGGTCTCTATCCATCAAAGAAGGACCCGCAGGGGAAAACGATTGTTGCATGTTGTCTCCACCAGAGTCCACATCCTGGGAGAACACCACCTGTGTGCCTCCAGTGACCTTACGGTCCGAAAATGCTCGTTCCGACCCAATGCTAGATCCTACAGCCAAAGATCACCTAAACTTACCCTTGAAGGGAAGTTTGCATTCCACAACTCCATGCCCATAAGAATGAAATCTATGGCATCTGAAGGGGATGCCTTCATAGTCCAAAGCTGAAGAAAAGAACCAGAGGCCATCTCAATGTTTAGCTCCTTTAAAAGACCTGAATGAAGGTCCAACCGCACCAAGATCCCTTCTACTAACATGAGCCCCAAATATTCAAATGAATAATCAACCTCCAAGAATTCACCGAGTCTATTACCGATGGCCGGGAAATGAACAAAATTCTAGTATTGCATAGGAAGTGTCGATAACCTGACCCAAACCGGAACCACATCAACTCTCTCCCGTTTGGCATAAAAAATAGGGGTCTAATGCTTGAGAACAATAGGGGTGCCAACCATTGTCCAAGTTTTGGAAAGAACCAAGGCCACATTAGAAGAGGCCTTGAAAACAAAAGAAAACCAGCCCTTGGCTAACAACCAAATACTGGGAAAGGAAGAGAGTTTTGTGCCCCAGGAATTATCCACCCAAGAGTGTAGAAATATAGTTCCCAACCTTCTTCCTCGTGCTCGTCCCACCACAGTGAGTTCTAAAAACTCTACCACACGATCCATAGCTATGTCTTTGCCAAATACCAAACTATCAGGATCAGAGTGGTCCGAAGCACACTGAGATATCCTAGGAGCCGAGCGCTTGGCTGCCCCCAAATCCTTTGAGCGTTCCCATCCTCCCCGCTTCTCAAGACCTTTGGAACCCGGACCCGAAGGAGAAGCAATAAGGCTAGAAGCCCTACCTGGATAAGAATCCCTTGCAAAGAAAGAACCGACCGTCGTTGCAGGTTCTGGGAAGGATACCTGTTCGATGAGGAACCCTGAGGGTAAGAAATGGGCTCCAGAGTTATCCACCGCCAACTCTTTTTGTTGAGAATCCCAAAAACCAACATTAAATAAAGCCCTAGGCTCGAGTTCGATGCACTCAAAGACTCCCACTAATACACCTGGGAGAGGGTCCAGCCCAGAAACAAAACCCAACATAGTAGTCGTCGAGGAACCAAATGTCAACTCACCAGAAAAAGATAAAGTAGGCAGGGTGTGAGTCCCTAGAAAAATGCCAGATGTCAGGGATAAGTTCAAACCCTCCGGATTCAGGTCCTCTAGTCCCAATGAATTAGGAACATGGGTGTCTGGGGCCCCTGACTCTCGGCCACCCACCGCATCTCCCGAAACCACTGCCCCACCCAGATCCATACCGATCCAGCCAAGACAGTAAGGTAGAAAGTTCCACAGAAACTATTCCTACCTCAAAAGACCAGTCAAAAAAACCGCCACCCGCTTCCTCTTCAAGCCAAGAAAGGCTAGATGCTGACCCCCAGACCTACCACCGGCCTCCAGGCCTGACCCCTATAGAGGCTTGATCATCCAACCATCACCGCCATCGCCCGTCCATCAACTCCTCTCTTGCCTTTCATTGTGCACTTATTCTTTCACCAAAACAGTCAAGGTCCCTATTCCCGTTGGTGTAAAGTTATCTGTAGATCAGTGTCCAAAGACACAGGAACAGGAGGAGAACATGTCTCGTGTTCGATATGTGAGTGCAGTTGGTAGTTTGATGTATGCAATGGTCTATACTAGATCGGACATTGCACATGTAGTGGGATTATTGAGCAGGTATATGTCAAAACTAGGGAATGAGCATTGGACAGTAGTGAAAAGAGTTTTCAGGTATCTGTGTGACATTGTTAGCTATGGATTGTGCTACCAAGGAAGACCAGGATTGAACAGAGTATTGGACATACATGGCTTTGTGGATGCAGGCTGGGATGGAGATCTGGATCGTAGGAGATCTACAAGTGGGTATGTGTTTAACCTATTTGGAGGAGCAACTAGTTGGATGAGCAAAAAAGGCATTGTAGTGGCACTTTCAACTACATAAGTTGAATACATGGTAGCCACTCATGCAAGTAAGGAAACATTATGGTTACAAATATTATGTGTAGGTATTGGGTTGGTACAACAAGTTGTAAAGATAGATTGTAACAGTCGTAGTACAATTTTTCTGGCGAAGAACCTGACTTATCATTCAAAGACAAAGCATATTGATATTCAATATCACGTTTTGAGAGACATGGTTGAAGAAAAGAAAGTGTTGTTGATGAAGGTAGACACTTTGAAGAATGTTACAGATTCATTAACAAAATCTGTGAGCATTGAGAAGTTATATTGGTGTAGAGGATCCATGGGCATTGTTGCCCTGGATTGTTGACAATGTAACCCTGTAACGCCCTATATGCAAAGAAAACAAGTGGGAGAATGTTGGGTATGTGTTATAATCTTTGCACGATTATCCATAGTGTCTGCTACGTTGTGTCGGGTGCGCAAGGGTAGTGTCCCCGAGGAATTTTTTTTGCCTCGGAAAATGTGTCATATTTTTGCCTCGTTTTTCGTGTCACCTTGATTTTCATGTCCATTGTTGGGTGGTTTTTCGACACATGGTTTTTTTTGATGGCTTTCTATTTTCGGTTAAGTAATTAGGGTTGTTGACTAATCCAAGTCACTGGGTTAGAGTTTTAGATGTTGTTGGCTCCTATATGTATATTGTATTGTAAACAATGTATCACTATGAATGAATATAGAATATGTTGGTTTTCTCAGTTTGAGTTTCTAGGGGAAAAATCTATGTGTAATGTGTGTATTTGCCATTGTATCTTTTATTTTCTTTTATTGAAAATCTGTATGCAGTAAAATATTTTAAAAGGTTAAAATCTACAGAAACATGAGTGGAAACCATACAATATGATTTTCTAAGCAATGTAATCCACTAGTACCAAGCACAAACATCCACCCATCCTAGTAAAATGTGGACATAGGATCCATTTGTAGCCTTACCACATTGATATTAATTTTGGTTGCTCCTTTGGTTCCTTGTTGTTGTTGTGCTACTTTGATATCTCCATGGATTTATTTTAGTCTTCCATGTACTTTCTTATTGTGTGTAGGAAATGAGCAGAAAAACATAGAGACATGTCGATAAAAAGACAAAGACTCTTGGTTTATTTTTCTTTCTTTTATTATTTATTTAGACATTACTCCAGATTCTTTTTAAATTGAGACACTCTGCCAGTATTATTGATTTAGATATTACGCAAATGACCATTGAGACAATCTGCTAGTATGTGCAAATATGTGGATATTTAAGTGAAGTAAGTGTTGATTGGTTGTATGTGTTTGGGGTGATTTTTTTTTGTTACATTGTAATTGTCAATCCACTTGCATTAAAGAAAAAATAGTTAACATTTAAGTTTTCAAAATTGGTGATTGTGATTACTGAATTAGTATTATGTTTGTTTTCTATTTTTTAAGATAGATAATACATTTTATATTTTCTTTTAAAAATATTTTAAAATAATAGTTGTATTTAGCTAAAAATATTTTAATAGTTGTCTTTAGTAATTGTATATATCTTTGTACTTTTTTTTCCACATGCTTTCAACTTTGTTTTGCATGTTCTTTATGCTTATGCTTCGAGGAAAGTGTAACCCCATCAAAGATGTTGATTTAAACGACTTCGTATGCACCTTAGCCACCACGTGCTAATCCGAGGGTTGCATAGTATTCTTACATGAATGAAATGATAAGAATATTAATACCCCGGGAATTCGGAGACTAGGCCTTGTGTGTAGGAAATGCGTGGGAAAACACAGAGACATGTCGAGAAAAATATTCTTCGTTTCTTTTTCTTTGTTTTATTATCGATTTAGACATTACGCCAATGGCCAAGAGATTGAGATTCTTTTTAAATTGAGACAGTCTCCCACTATTATTGATTTAGACATTACGCCAATGGCAATTAAGACATTCTTCCAGTGTTATTGATTTAGAAATTACGCCATTGAGACAATCTTCCAGTGGTTGGGTTGATGGTCATCCGACCACGTGGTTCAGATTTTTTTTTTTATTAAATAGGAAAATGTTCACATTATTTAAGGTTAATTGGTTTAGTTTATACAATAATGATCATTTAATGTTAACGTTACTGTGAAGCTAGACATTAAATTGGAGTATGAAGCCTCATTTTTTTGGTAAAAAAATCTGTGCATTCAATAATGTAAGATATATTAAAATATTATTTTTCAAAAATGTATGAGATATTAAAATATTATTTTTTATAAAAATTTGATCAAACTATTTTAAAATAAACATTTGATAATATTTGATAACAAATTGTGTAAGGGACATTTGAGTTGACTTGTGATTTATTAGTTTAAGGTACAAAATGTGAAAATATGTGGATATTTAAGTGAAGTAAGTGTTGATTGGTTGTATGTGTTTGAGGTGATATTTTTTTGTTAGACTTTGCATTGTAATTGTCAATCCACTTGCATTAAAGACAAAATAGATGGCATTTAAGTCTTGGAAATTGGGTTCGACAATTAGGGTTGGTCTCTTATGTAATTTCTTGTACTTATATTAAATCTTTTTTGATGTTGCATGTAACAAGTGTATCGTTGTAAATCGTACATAGGAACGCATACTCCTAATTTGGTTGTGTTGTATTAGACTCATGGTTTGGAGTTCAAAATTATGTATAGGAGGATGAGTGTGGGTGTGTCTACTTGCACTTATCACTAGAAGACTACTTAGATTTGTTTGATAGCCTTGGAGGCTTTCTTAGTAGTTGCATTGGGCATAAAATAGATGGCATTTAAGTCTTGGAAATTGGGTTCGACAATTAGGGTTGGTCTCTTATGTAATTTCTTGTACTTATATATATAAATCTTTTGATACAGTTGCATAACAAGTGTATCGCTAAATCGCATTATTAGGAAACGATAATTCTAATTTTGTTGTGTTGTATTAGACTCATGGTTTGAAGTTCAAAATTATGTATAGGAGGATGACTGTGGGTGTGTCTACTTGCACTTATCACTAGAAGACTACTTAGATTTGTTTGATAGCCTTGAAGGCTTTCTTAGTAGTGTTTTAGGAAGGAAGAGTTGATGAAGTTGATGTGGATCTAAGGAACTTGAAGCAATAATTACAATTATGATGTTCATTTCTACATTGACTTGATAAGGAAGGTTGTTCACATGTAAAGGAATTGTTAACACATGTTTGTCAAGTGGGGAATATGTTGTGTATGGGATATGGGTGATTGTAGTGAACCTTTGTAGATAAAGATAATTTAAGACAATGCTAAACCTCAGAAATACCAAAATGCATCCACATAGTAGACAACAAAAGAATATAGAGAGAAACCTCAAGGTAGGTTACCTCATGGAAAGAATCACTAGATAATCCATAATCACTACAATATAGTACTCAACATCCAACATGTCTCAATACAATGATATTCATATATTTATAGTTTTCTCATGAGTATTGTTTGTCATGTTGTTCAATAGAGAAGAATATGGCCAAGGCACGAGAAAAATATCCTTCCTACTTTACACTATCTAAAAAATTCCAATAGCCTAAGGGGTAACCCTCTCTATTGTAAAGATTTTATATTAAACAAGTCTTCAAATAAAATTGAAGAATGGGGTTTATTTCAAGTACAAGACTTGAAATAGTTGGATTGAAAATAACCAAAGAAAAAAGAAACAAAGAGTTTAAAAAACCGCTTAATGAACAAATGTAATGATTTACACAATAAAGGGCAAATCTATATTCTTGTTGTGAACTAAAGACAGATAATACAAAATAAAAACAAAACAACCGCATTATCCCTAATAGGCATTTGCTCAACTTATAATATTTCTAAGAATGAGATACAAAAGTAAAGATAACTAGAAGGGGAAAATAAAATATCAAAGAAAACTTTGATATCATATCAATAATTATTCCTCGACTTCATCACACTTTAGTGGTAAATACTGTAAACATGAAACTGAAATAAAGGAATTTAAAACATCAATATATAAAGCCAACATTCATAATGATATAAGTCATAATGTGAATAAATAACAAGACTTATGTTTTATTCAAAGCTTCAAATAATTACATAAATAGGTTTTCTTGAGAGTAAATCCCATAAAATATTTTTGACTTCAAAGCTTGAAGTTCTCTCAAACTAAAGGAGACTAACCTGCAATAATAATAATAATCATCTAATTTTAAGGTCACCACCAAGTCAAACACTAAATTGGTTTATACACTCTTTGTTTGTGGGACAGACCCTTGATTGAACTTGTGACCTCTTAGAGGAAACATGTTCTCAAACAAGGATGAACTTTAGACAAATAAAACACAGGTTCATAAAAACCACTTCTGATACATCCAATGATTGATTAGACTGTGTGAAGCAGGTTCATTCATCAACCCAAGAATGATACCAAATCATGAGCCCTTCTCCTGTATTTATATTTTTCCTTTGACTATTCCCATTGCGTTATGAAATAAATGTATCTATATTTAGATATATAGTTGTCTTGGAATATTGTTTTATTTTGTTGACCTACATGTCATTTTTCTTTCTTTGCTTATGTGTCCCCACTGATGTGGAAACATGTGTTGATGCTAATGTCGATGATGATAATAATGGTGTTGTGGAAACTGGTGTTGTCGTGTGAGTTGAAGTAGAAGTAGGATATAATAAAGGCATTTTTGTTTCGCAACCTTGCATTTGTTTCCATTCATTCCATTTTGGGATTTTGTATCCTAGCATCTTATGTCAAATAATGTCTAATTCTGTGTATAAATCATAACATGCAAGGTGTAATTTCTTTAGAATATTTTTGAGAATAATGAGTCACATGAAATTATTAAACAACTTCTCATGAATAATTATTCCCATGATTGGACCAGTTGCATCATCAAATTGTTCATGATTTGACCTTTTCTTCTCAAAGGCTTCTTCATCATTTTCGATGGGGAAAAACCATCTTTTCTCATTCCTTGGAATAGGAAGCCCAAGTTCAAATGCTTCTAAAAGTCTACTTTTGAAATCCTGACCAAATTGTAGAACTACATGACATTTTTTTTAGTGTAAATTATAAAACTGTGTTTAACATTCATTGTACTTGTGTCCATAACTAAAGCAATTTTGTCTCTAATCAAGACCTCTAGATATTCATTAGTCTGGTTGTTTACTACATATATGACATCATTAGCAATCTTAACCTTATCTCCCAACTGCTCCCAAGACATTTTAACCTTTAAGCTCATACTTCTCTCAAGACTCTTTGTATCTTTAAGCACATTAATATGTACTTTCATTTGCTACAAAATCACTTTTATCTTATCATAGATACAATGTTTCCTATCATATATTTTCTTGCATAGATTCTTTGTTTAAAATTTTGCTTCATTTCTTCAAATTCGACAATCCTTTGGCTAGCTTCAGTTATTTCTTTATCTTTTTCAGCTATATAAGCATATTTTTTTGTCTAAATTAATGCATTTCTCTTTTTCACTTATGCTTGTAACTCAACAATTTCTGAAACCTTCCATTGATAATTACTTTCATCCTTCTGTAATTCGTATGGAGTTGTTGACAGTAGGTTTTTGAGTCGTATGATTTTCTCTTGACCCGATCCATCTAGAGTTTCCTCAACATCTGGGATTGTTACCTTTTTTGCTAGTTTAACTGATATTGCAGTTCCCTTTTCTTCATTTATTTTGTCAATATTTTCTTTATACTTTTCATTTTGTTCTGAAATAATTCTGATTTGATCTTTCAATTGGTCCCTTTCTTTTTCCAATTCTACTATCTCTTTAGTTTGGTTGTGTACAATAGTACGTAAATTCAATTTGCGTCTGAGATTTTGAATCTCTTTATCCTTTTCTTTTATCATTGAAGATATATTGGATCTATTTTCTATTGTTGTTCCTAAAGAAATTAACTTTTGCTCCAAATCATTTATTGAAACCAGGTGAGCCTTGTTTGTAGCCTTCTTAATTTGTACTTGATTTTCTAGCCCTCTCATTTAATCTTTAGCCTTTTCAAATTAATAGATGTTTGTATTGGATCTGTAGCCACTATGTTACCTATTTGTCTATGCCACTCAATTTTACCCTCGGGTGGCAATTTATCAAAATCCAGAGTAAAATTAATGGTCTCATAATCATGAGATTTGAGATCATTTTCTTGCTTATTAACCTTTGGTTTCAAAATAGTCATTTGCAAGGTTCCTTTTTATAATCAATGGAACATAATATTATTGAGGGAGCATAACCTTCACGGATAATCTCTGAATACAAGTTCTTTTTTGGTTTGCTTGGCCAACTTTTTTTTAGAGCCTTTTTTGTAAAAAAATAGTCTCTTTCTCAGCAATTGTATCTTCTTTGAAGCTTCACTACCTAAGGAATCTTTTCTTATTCCTTGATATGTTGAATCACTAAATATTGGAATGTGAGTGATTGACACCATCAGTTTTTCAAGAAAACATTTTTCAATATATTTCAATCTACTTGCTTCTTCTTTAACTTCATGATGTTAGGGACCTAACCTCCCTAACCCCTCACAAAGGTAGAATAACATATTTCCATGTAATAAAGACCAATATTAATGAGGCCTATCAATAAGGAAGAATAAGTTAAATGTAAGAAGACCGAATAGAAGCTTCTTCTTCTAGAAGGATCTTCATCTAGACTATTCTTTTGGATAGATAGATTTAGTATAAATAGTATAAATATGAGTAGAGGGTATGAGAAGGTTTTTCTTGAATTGTAATAGAGCGTTGCTCTGCTGGAGGTTGCCCCCTTGAAGAGGCAAGTGAACATTGTTTCCTATCGATAAAGGTATTATTTGGTGTTGTGGGTTCATCTATTGTGTTGTTCCATTGTTATTCTCTGCAATATTTCCGTTTCATGCTATTATAATAGATCTAGTACCTTACAAGTGGTATCATAGCACATTCCTTGGTAGAAAATTGTGGGTTAATTTTTTTTTTCTAGGGTAGATACGTATTCTGATGTCTTAAAGATACATAGATATGCCGTTCAATGCATGAATTTGGGGTCGGGGGAGCATACACGTAGGAACTACAAATGGTACTTAAGAGCACATTGTTGGCCACCCTTATAACCCATGTTGGTACCCCTTCAAGTGGTAGCACATCAGACAACACCTATATACAAATCAACCTAGATATCTTGAATCCCTCTATAGATAAACCAATCGGCAGACTAACTACTATAGTGCCACCAAGAAAAACACTTGGGAAGATACTCTCTAGTACATGGGTAGTCAGGTAGTACAACTAAGGGCACAGTCTACCCTCCTTAGTTGGTGCCCTGAGATATTGGGTCAAGTACTATTGTTGGACCTCGCACGTATATCAGAGTGATATATCACAGGTAAAACCCTTGTTTGTAGAAACCTTGAATACCCTAACCTTTGGGATGAAAACAAAAAACATAACAGACATGATCTATTGATGTGCAACTGTGCCTCCTGCATTCTGGTTGCAAAATTCCTACACATTTTTTCCTGTTAAACATTTGGCCATTTCATCACTGAAGTATTATTCACATCGGAGTATAACTCCGCAGGAGTAAAAAAAAAGTATGGATACTACCGACACCATTATTTGAGACTTATCCCATTAGATTCCTCTGTTCTCCCTGATCAGAGTCATACCTATCATTTTTCAGCGAATTTTTTTCCGTGTACCCGACCACTTTCCGACACTTCTATTGGGAATCTATCCCATTGAATTCCTCTCTTTGCACTGATCGTGGTGGTACCAATCACCAGTAACTCATTTCTGTGTGGTCCCATTTTTTCCCTTGTCCCATCCCCTTGGCCCACACTCGCAACCAAGATTGGGAACAACATCTCACCACCTTGGCCAAAGATCATGACCAAAACCAAGGTGATATCTCTTCCATCACGTCCAGTATTCATAACATCAACTCTCGGTATGCTTCGCTCAAATCACTTCCCACAACCATCACTCAATTGACCGCCACCTATCAGCAATGCTTGTACACAATGGACAATTTGACCACCTTGTTTAGTCCCACCCCAGATCATTTCTCTTCTTGCACACCTTATAACCTTGATGGGACTCTTGAATACTCCCATTCCACCTCTTTTCCTCCCCACAAATTTCAGTGGGAAGTGCATCCCCCTCGCATCAAGGTGAACAAATTTGATGGCGCGGATCCCAGAGGTTGGGTCACTCAAATGGAACCCTATTTCTCTTTGTACGACATTACTGATGAGCTGGCCAAACTAAGGTATGGTGTTCTCCATCTAGATATGGAACATTGACAATGGTGGAAATGGTGAAAAAATACCCATCAAGGGTATGTGGATTGGACGCAAATTGTTGCAGAACTTTATGAATGCTTTGACACTGACACCCACCATTAAGGTTTTTTAACAAAGTTGAAACAATCTGGCATAGTAGAATACTTTATAACTTCTTTTGAGTGATTGGCTTTCTGCACAAAGGGCATGTTTGATGCTTTTTTTTCGATAATGTTTTATCACTGGCCTCAAGGATGAGATACATGCCCATGTCCTCATAGATTGGCCTTAGATTTGGGTGGAAGATACTAAAATAGATAAGGAAGCACAACAAGTTGTCTCTTCTCAAACCATAAAACCCTCCTTTATTCCTCACCCTAAACCAGTCACTCCCACTCCTCCTTCCACTCCACTAAAGATCCATAAATTGACTAGGGTAGAAATGGATGAATGCGAACTTAAGGGCCTTTGTTATAATTGTG
>SNQJ01S0011805.1:307288-329298 GCA_010110895.2 Picea sitchensis
GATGAATGCAAAATAGAAAAATAAGAAAATAATGAGCATTATCCTTCTAATAGGTATTTTCTCAACGTAGAGAATATTTCAGAAGAATGAGAAACAAAAAAGTAAAGATATAACTAGAAGGAAGATAAAAAATATCAAAGAAAGCTTCGATATCATATCAATAATTATTCCTCGACTTCATCCACTTCAGTAGTAAATACTGTAAACATGAAACTGAAATAAAGGAATTTAAAACATCAATATATAAAGCCAACATTCATAATGATATAAGTCATGACGTGAATAAATAACAAGACTTATGTTTTATTCAAAGCTTCAAATAATTACATAAATAGGTTTTCTTGAGAGTAAATCCCATAAAAGATTTTTGACTTCAAAGCTTGAAGTTCTTCAAACTAAAGGAGACTAATTGTTGCAATAATAATAATAATAATAATCATCTAATTTTAAGGTCACGACCAAGCCAAAAACCAAATTGGTGAATGCGATCCCCTTGTTTGTGGGACAAGGGACCCCCTCCACCCAACAACTTGACTGGTAAAGTTTACAGAGGTATACATACCCTACCCCCCTTTAGATTTGAACTTGTGACCTCTTAGGAGGAAACACATGTTCTCAAACAAGGGATGAATCCTTTGTGCCAAATAAAACACAGGTTCATAAAAACCACTTATGATACATCCAATGATTGATTATACTGTGTGAAGCAAGTTCATTCATCAACGCAAGAACGATACCAAATTATGAGCCCTTCTCCTGTATTTATATTTTTCCTTTGACCATTCCCATTGCATTATGAAATAAATGTATCTATATTTAGATATATAGTTGTCTTGGAATATTGTTTTATTTCGTTGACCTACAAGTCATTTTTCTTTCTTTGCTTATGTGTCCCCACTGATGTGGAAACATGTGTCGATGCTAATGTCGATGATGATAATAATGTTGATGTGGAAATTGGTGTTGTCGTGTGAGTTGAATTAGAGGTAGGATATAATAAAGGCGTTTTGTTTCTCAACCTTGCATTTGTTTCCACTCATTCCATTTTGGGATTTTGTATCCTAGCATCTTATATCAAACAATGTCTAATTCTGTGTATAAATCATAACATGCAAGGGGTAATTTCTTCAGAATATTTTTGAGAATAATGAGTAACATGAAATGATTAAACAACTTCTCATGAATAATTATTCCCATGATTGGACCAGTTGAATCATCAAATTGTTCATGATTTGACCTTTTATTCTCAAAGGCTTCTTCATAATTTTAGATGGGGAAAAACCATCTTTTCTCATTCCGTGGAATAGGAAGCCCAAGTTCAAATGCTTCTAAAAATCTACTTTTGAAATCCTGACCAAATTGTAGAACTACATGACATTTTTTTTAGTTTAAATTATAAAACTATGTTTAACATTCATTGTACTTGTGTCCATAACTAAAGCAATTATGTCTCTAATCAAGACCTCTAGATATTCATTAGTCTTGTTGTTTACTACATATATGACATCATTAGCAATCTTAACCTTATCTCCCAACTGCTCCAAAGCCATTTTAACCTTTAAGCTCATACTTCTCTCAAGATTCTTTGTATCTTTAAGCACATTAATATGTACTTTCATTTGCTACAAAATCACTTTTATCTTATCATAGATACAATGCTTCCTATCAAATATTTTCTTGCATAAATTCTTTGCTTAAAATTTTGCTTCATTTCTTCAAATTCGACAATCCTTTGGCTAGATTCAGTTATTTCTTTATCTTTTTTAGCTATATAAGCATATTTTTTTGTCTAAATTAATGCATTTCTCTTTTCCACTTATGCTTGTAACTCAACAATTTATGAAACCTTCCATTGATAATTACTTTCATCCTTCTGTAATTCCTATGGAGTTGTTGACAATTGGTTTTTGAGTTGTATGATTTTCTCTTGATCTTATCCGTCTGGAATTTCCTCAACATCTGGAATTGTTACCTTTTTTGCTAGTTTAACTGATAATGGAGTTCCCTTTTCTTCATTTATTTTGTCAATAATTTCTTTATAGTTTTCATTTTGTTCTGAAATAATTCTGATTTGATCTTTCAATTGGTCCTTTTTCTTTTTCCAATTCTACTATCTCTTTAGTTTGGTTGTGTACAATAGTACGTAAATTCAATTTTCCTCTGAGATTTTGAATCTCTTTATCCTTTTATTTTATCATTGAAGATATATTGGATCTATTTTCTATTGTTGTTCCTAAAGAAATTAACCTTTTCTCCAAATCATTTATTAAAACCATGTGAGCCTTGTTTGTAGCCTTCTTAATTTGTACTTCATTTTCTAGCCTTCTCATTTTAATCTTTAGCCTTTTCAAATTAATAGATGTTTGTATCAAATCTCTAGCCACTATGTTACCTATTTGTCTACGCCACTCAATTTTACCCTCGGGTGGCAATTTATCAAAATCCAGACTAAAATTAATGGTCTCATAATCATGAGATTTGAGATCCTTTTCTTGCTTATTAACCTTTGGTTTCAAAATAGTCATTTGCAAGGTTCCTTTTTCATAATCAATGGAGCATAATATTCTTGAGGAAGCATAACCTTCATGGATAATATCTGAATACAAGTTCTTTTTTGGTTTGCTTGGCCAACTTTTTTTTAGAGCCTTTTTTGTAAAAAAATAGTCTCTTTCTCAGAAATTGTATCTTCTTTGAAGCTTCACTGCCTAAGGAATCTTTTCTTATTCCTTTATATGTTGAATCACTAAATATTGGAATGTGAGTGATTGACACCATCGGTTTTTCAAGAAAACATTTTTCAATATATTTCAATCTATTTGCTTCTTCTTTAACTTCATTATGTTAGGGACCTAACCTCCCTAACCCCTCACATAGGTAGAATAACATATTTCCATGTAATAAAGGCCAATATTAATGAGGCCTATCAATAAGGAAGAATAAGTTAAATGTAAGAAGACTGAATAGAAGCTTCTTCTTCTAGAAGGATCTTCGTCTAGACTGTTCTTTTGGATAGATAGATTTAGTATAAATAGTATAAATATGAGTAGAGGGTATGAGATGGTTTTTCTTGAGAATTATTGTAATAGAGCACTGCTCTACTGGAGGTTGCCCCCTCAAAGAGGCAAGTGAACATTGTTTCCTATCGATAAAGGTATTATTTGGTGTTGTGGGTTCATCTATTGTGTTGTTCCGTTGTTATTCTCTGCAATATTTCCGCTTCATGCTATTATAATAGATCTAGTACCTTACAAGTGGTATCATAGCACATTCCTTGGTAGAAAATTCTGGGTTAATTTTTTTTTTTCCAGGGTAGAGACGTATTCTGATGTCTTAAAGCTACAAAAATATGTCGTTCAATGCATGAATCTGGGGTCGGGGGAGCATACACACAGGAACTACAAATGGTACTTAAGAGCACATTGTTGGCCACCCTTGTAACCCATGTTGGTACCCCTTTGAGTGGTAGCACATCAGACAACACCTATATACGAATCGGCCTAGATATCTTGAAGCCCTTCGTAGATAAACCAATCGACAGACTAGCTACTACAGTGCCATCGAGAAAAACACTTGGGAAGATACTCTCTAGTACATGGGTAGTCGGGTAGTACAACTAAGGGCACGGTCTACCCTCCTTAGTTGGTGCCCTAAGATATTGGGTCAAGTACTATTGTTGGACCTCGGACGTATATTAGAGCAATATATCACAGGGAAAACCCTTGTTTGTAGAAACCTTGAATACCCTAACCTTTGGGACGAAAGCAAAAAACATAACATACAATATCTATTGACGTGCAACTATGCCTCCTGCATTCTGGTTGCGAAATTCCTACACATTTTTTCCTGTCAAATATTTGGCGATTTCGTCACTGAAGTATTATTCACATCGGAGTATAACTCCGCAAGACTAAAAAAAAAAGTATGGATACTACCGACACCATTATTTGAGACTTATCCCATTAGATTCCTCTGTTCTCCCTGATCAGAGTCATACCTATCATTTTTCAACGATTTTTTTCCGTGTACCCGACCACTTCCTGGCACCTCTATTGGGAATCTATCCCATTGAATTCCGCTCTATGCGTTGATCGTAGTGGTACCAATCACAAGTAACTCATTTATTTTCGGTCCCATTTTTTTCCCTATCCCGTCCCCTTGGCTCACACTCGCAACCAATATTGGGAACAACAACTCACCACCTTGACCAAAGATCATGACCAAAGCCGAAGTGATATATTTTCCATCATGTCCAGTATTCATAACATCAAATCTCGGTTTACTTCGCTCAAATCACTTCCCACAACCATCACTCAATTGACCGCCACCTGTCAGCAATGCTTGTACACAATGAACAATTTGACTGCCTTGTTTAATACCACCCCAGCTCATTTCTCTTCTTCCACACCTTATAACCTTGATGGGACAATTGAATACTCCCATTCCACCTCTTTTCCTCCCCACAAATTTCAGCAGGAAGTGTGTCCCCCTCGCATGGAGGTGAACAAATTTGATGGCTCGTATCCCAGAGTTTGGGTCACTCAAATGGAACACTATTTCTCTTTGTACGACATTACTGATGAGTTGGCCAAACTGAGGTATGGTGTTCTCCATCTAGATATGGAACATTGGCAATGGTGGAAATGGTGAAAAAATACCCACCAAGGGTATGTGGATTGGACAGAATTTGTTGCAGAACTTTATGAATGCTTTGACACTAACACCCACCATTTAGGTCATTTGACAAAGTTGAAACAATCTGGCATAGTAGAATACTTTATAACTTCTTTTGAGTGATTGGCTTTCTGCACAGAGGGCATGTTTTATCCTTTTTTTCGATAATGTTTTATCAATGGCCTCAAGGATGAGATACATGCCCATGTCCTCACGGATCGGCCTTAGATTTGGGTGGAAGATACTAAAATAGATAAGGAAGCACAACAAGTTGGATCTTCTCAAACCAGAAAACCATCCTTTATTCCTCACCCTAAACCAGTCTCTACCACTCCTCCTTCCACTCCACGAAAGATCCATAAATTGAATAGGGTAGAAATGGATGAATGTGAACTTAAGGGCCTTTGTTATAATTGTGATGCCAAATATTTTCCTGGGCACAAGTGTAAGGAACAAAATCGTTTTATGGCCATCTTCGAGGATGTTTCTGAAGACGATGTCGAGGCTCCCCCTATGGCCGAGTCACATGAACCCACTATCATGACTCCACCTTTCGACCCTTACGAAGTTGAACCGACCATTTCCCTAAATGATCTCACTGGCTTCTCTGCTCCCCAAACCCTCAAGCTAATTGGTTGCATTAAGCATCGAAAGGTCATCATCCGTGTTGATGGTGGAAGCACCCATAATTTTATTCATCATCGTATTGCCCAGGAAACTACTTGCTATATCCGTGTAGTAAATAATTTCCAAATCATGAATGCCAATGGAGGGTCCATGAAATGTGGGGGGCGTTGTGAAAATGTGTGTCTCCAAATTGGTCAGTACCACATGAAATCTCATATGTTTTCTATCGACACGGGTGGTTGTGACATTGTGTTGGGTGTCGAATGACTTAGGACTCTGGGTTCCATTCTCATGGATTTTAAGGAATTAACCATGAAATTCAACAAGGAGGGTCAATAGTATAAGTTCCAAGGCATCACAACAATTTCCCCTGAGATCATCAGTTCCCATTGCATGGAAAATCTCCTAAAAAAAGGTTATTCTGGCATTATTGCCCAACTCCATTCCATTCACGCCACTAAGACATCCTCTGTGTTGTCGGACCTCCAATCCATCTTCTGTAAACATCAAGCTGTTTTTTCCACTCCCCAGGGAAACCCTCCTTCCTGTGGTGTTCATGATCATTCCATTCCCTGTGTCCCTGACAACCTTCCTCCCAATGTTCGTCCCTATCATCATCCCTTTGCCCAGAAAAATTAAATTGAGAAGATTGTTCAAAAATTGCTCATCGCGGGCATTATCCATCCTAGTACGAGCCCCTGTTCTTCTTGTTTGGTCATGGTACTTAAGAAAGAAGGATTTTGGAACATGTTTCTTGAATTTCATGCCCTACAAACTCACCATCAAAGACAAATTTCCTATTCATGTCATTGATGATATCTTGGATGAATTGAGTGGTTCCTAGTTCTTTACTAAACTTGATCTTCATTTTGGCTACCACCAGATACATATGAAAGAGGCAAACATTCCTAATACTACATTTCAAACTTATGAGGGACACTATGAGTTTTTTGTCATGCCCTTTGTCTTGTGTAATGCTCCCTCCACTTTCCAAAGCCTCATGAGTCATGCATTCCATCCTTTTCTCTGTAATTTTGTCTTAGTTTTCTTTGATGATATTCTCATCTATCGTAAAACCTGGACAACCCATCGTTCTCATGTGGATTGAGTTCTACATCTACTCTCTCAGCACCAATGTTTCCTCAAACAATGTAACTTTTGGAGCCTCGGAAGTCAAGTACTTGGGTCATATTTTTGGCAAGGAAGGTGTCAGGGTGGATCCTAAGAAGGTTGAAGCTATGCAATATTGGCCTCGCCCCAAAACTCTCAAAATATTGCATGGTTTTCTAGGTTTAACAAGCTATTATCGCAAGTTTGTTAAGAATTATGAAAATATTTTGGTCCCTTTCACTGCTCTCCTTAAAAAGAGTTCTTTCACTTGGACTCCCGCAGCTGATCATGCCTTTCAAGCCTTGAAGGCGGATATGTGCACCACTCTGGTCCTGACCCTTCCTGATTTCAAAAAGAACTTTGTCCTAGAATGTGATGCTTCTGGGAGAAGAATTGGAGCAGTCCTTATGCAATATGGTCGGCCTTTGGCCTTTACCAAAAAAAAATTGTCAGAGTGACATTTGGTCCAATCAATTTATGAAAAGGAAATGTTGGCTATTATGCATGCAATAGATCTCTGACACCCTTATCTATTGGGGCAACACTTCCAAATTAAGAAAGATCATCAAAGCCTCAAGTATTTTCTGGAGAAACAAAAATGGGTGACTAATCTCTTTGGATATGATTATGATATCATTTACTAGAAAGGAAAAGAAAATGTGGTTGTTGACGCTCCTTCAAGAAAATATGAAGATGAAGGGTCCCTTTTTTCCCTCTCCTTCATTGTACCAGATTTGTTGCAAGATGTTCGCCAGGAATGACTACAAGATCCCAAAATTTTGCATCTGATCCAAAAAACTCACATGTCAAGGCAAGGTATGGCATGGGATGGAATGACAAGGAAAGACAATGCAAGGAAATACAAGGCAAGGAAATGCAACATTGGGAAATGCAAGGCAAGGAAATGAAAGGATTGGCATGGCATGACAAGGCAAGGAAATGCAACATTGGGAAAATTCAAGGCAAGGAAATGAAAGGATTGGCATGGCATGACAAGGCAAGGCATAACAATGCAAGGCAAGGCAAGGCTATACATGGAAAGGAAAGGCAAGGCTATACATGGCAAGGCAAGGCAAGGCAAGGCATGGAAAGGCAAGGTAATGCATGGCAACGAAGGTAAGGAAAGGCTAGACATGGGAAGGCAAGGAAAGGTAAGACAACGCAAGGCATGGCTAGGAAAGGTCTACGTATAGGTCTAGGTTTAGGTAAGGTAAGGCAAGGAAAGGAATGGCAAGGGAAGAAAAGGTAAGGCAGGGCTAGGTAAGTAAGGCAAGACAGGGCAAGACAATACAAGGCTAGGGAAGCAAGGGGAGGCACACTTGTGGAGAGATGATATACTTTCTATTTTTGGGAGTTGATCACATACTTTGTTGTGGAATATCCATCCTCTTTTCATCTTTCACATTCATCCATGGAGTTGGCTACCTTGGAATTCACACATGTGGAGTGGTTGCATGCATGCACAATTTTGGAGGGAACATTCCATGTGGACACTTGACATTTGAATTGGCTTGATGCCTATTTTTTTTGGTGCGTCCCCTTGATGAGCATTATTTGGTGCATACTACTACTATTTTTGGATGAGGGTGAATTTCTTTGGAGAAGCTAATGTCCACATGTTGTAACATGGTCAACCATGGATTGAGGAGAGATCTAACTAATCAATTATTATAATATTTTTTTAACTTGTTATGGAGTTAGTTAGCAAATAGTAATATTTTATTGTATAAGAGAAGAGACTCGTTCTATAAATAAGAGCTCTCTCTCTCTCTCTTGTAAAGGGTGGAGAATTTGGGGATTTAAGATATCTCCTCTTAGACTACATTGCACAACATTTTGGCAAGCTTAATGGAGAATTTGAGGTATATTTTCATTTGATGTGAGGCTTTATTGTGCACTTATATTTTATGTGTTGATTTTGTATTAAGAAACCCTTGTGGCATGTTGTGATTGTCATTATAATGAACCTTGTTCATTTTGGATGGAGTAATGTGAGGTTTCAACCCTCTTATTTCTGTTGTGATTATGTTATCCTACATGATTCTTATTATTGGTTCTTGGAGTCTTAACTAGGATGGGCCTTCAGTTTTTCATCAAACTTAGGTCCTTGAGAACCATTAATTGTGTATGGATTTGACACTTAGAAATCTTTTCCACCATAAGAGATTAGTTAATGAATAATGTAAGAATTTATAATCGCTTTAGAAAAAAAGAATTATTTTTACTTACATAGAATTCCTTAACACTTTAAAAAGTAATTAACCAAATTAATTAAATTATTACAATGATTAGTTCAATAATACACTCCAAATCAATGAGAACAAATTTTTTTCATTTCATTAAAATTTTATAAATCTATCCAAATTTTGTAAAATAGTTGTTAGAACCTAAAATATCTTTGTATAGTATTCAACAAACATCTCCTATAATAAGTGAATTTATTGAATATTGTAAAGGTAATTATAGTTTCTATTAGTTAAATGTAAGTTATTGAATGTACAAACTCATCAAAATCTACATTGATGAGTTAAGTGATCCGTCTATCTTTCGATGTATGAGTTTCTCCTTCCAACTATTGAAAAACAATATTCAACTTATCATACTAAGAGATCTTAAATTGAAGGATATAGGAGATTTGGGGTTTGACATTTCGTCTTCTCATCATGTCTTCATTATCTTAAAGTCATCCATAATCCCAAAGTGTGCATTGATTTCAACTCATGGATTATTCTATGGATGTTCATGTTCATGATGTTCAAGTTCATATTGTTCATGCAGGTTTCTCCCTTTATAAAATTATGTAAATCTATGTTTCCTAGGAATATCCTTGTAACGGTATTTTGATGTGAAATTAGTTCTTAGAAGAATATAGATAAATAGTTGTTTCTATTTAGTGTTTATGAGAGTTATCTTTTGAGAATATATTTATTTCCATTTAGATTAGGTTTATTTCTTATAATAGAAAATAGTGGACATCAAAACACTTTGAAATTCATACATTCATCAACATAAAATGTAGAAACAATGAGATTCATAAAAAACATGTCATGATATATATATCATTTTTTACAAATTGGCGCATCTTGCCCAATATACAAAATGACAACAAGTGCCTTAACATAAAAAAATTGTCATATGGTGGCCTAGATATAAAATTACAGTCCACTCATTGACCACTACGACACTCGTCACCCTCATTGACCACTACGACACTCGTCACCCTCAGGAGCATCCTGGAAATCGATCTTTTTTCTCTTGCTCAAAGAAGCAGCTTGAGTGGTTTTGTGCGTGGGCGTGGTTCGTCGTTCCATAGATTGGACAAAGAAAAAACATTGTTATAAGTTTTTTTACACAATGAATTAAAAGACTTACAAAATGATACTTTGTAAATCAACATAAGACAACTCAATGCAGATGGTACTGACAATCACGAGAGTGTTACCCTCCTCCGTGACCAACAACCTCGATACATATTAATAATATTGTTATTAGTACCAAATAGTAAAATTCAACAACATAAATACAACAAATTTGAGATTTAAATGAAATTTAACTCAATACATGAAACCTATGAAGCACATTATAAATTTGAGGATGAAAAAAAATAAAGAAATCATTATGATGAATTTATCAAATGGGACACATATGTGTGTATGTAGTACATCAAATGATCTGTGTATGTAGTACATCAAATGAGGAGACTGCCTCTCTTGTTGCATCAGTGGTGGAGACAGACACTAATGCATCTATCAATGTAGAGAGTCTGTTACAAGGGCGTAGAAATGTACAAAACTAATATCATAACGATGCTCTATATATGAAATCCTCACACAGAATGCATCTGACAACGATAAAATTGCTGGCAGTAGAAAACCGTTATATAATATTAAAGAAAAGGCAGCCATTCATATGGAAAATCGGGTTATGTAAACTAAACCAATAAATCCGGGTAGCACTTGGTTGGAATGATTACATGAGGACATGATAATTGCCCGTACTTCACTCTAGCCAGATAGAGTTTGCATCCATTCCCAGTATTACACGATTATGTTTTGGGCATACTTTCTCGTTGAAGGCGGACTTGCTCCCAGGCCAGATAAGTTTGAAATCCAGCTAAAGCAAATAAGATGCATGCTGCAAAGAAAGATATTGCCGACCATGGCTTTGAGAAATGCGTTCCATAAAATTCAGTACACGTTTGTGTAGAAGTTTTTAACGTCAGAAATAGCATTGTCGATTGGCTCGTATTTGATCTTTTTGTTCGGTAGTTCCCGGCGCATTCCGTTCCAGACATTGGCAGCTTCAATGTTGGTGGCCAAGTGACGTTGTATTATACCGTCATCTCTCAGCTCTTGAACGTCCTCAGGTGTATCGATCAAGCGTTCCATCAAGTCCACATATGACATGAGGGGTTGTGATCTCTTTTCCTGTTTAGAAGCTTCAAATCTCACCAGATTTCTCAAGACGGCGTCTGTTCTGCCGTACATTTCAATGGCGGGTAAGTAAAGCGTGGGGCTTCCGCGATCGAAACGAATTTTGTTGAGCAGCCCTTCGTTTGGAGCGAATTTCACCCCTTTACCTTTGAGCCGTTCCACTTGTGGGAGACTGATGCGGCGGACGTGCCGCTTGTTTTTCCTCCAATTATAAGCGTGTTTAAAATCTGAAGAGCCTATTATATTTTCATACAGAAATTCCAAAAGATGCGAATCATCCTTCAATGGGACTGCAGCTATTACATGCGAATCATCATACAGGATAGGTGACAGTTTGAGCGAAGCGTGTTTTAGAATAGAGTGGAGATCTGTATCTGCCTGCCTGTTTTCATCTTTATCTGCATCCCGTTCCCATTCAAAGATCTTTTTTAAGACAAAAATGGGTATTCGATTTTCCATTTTAATAACAGCTTCTTGAGCTGGCAATAGCCGCTCCTTACTCCGCGGCTCCTTTGGTTGAAAGAACTCATTACTACTCCGCTGTAAATCGGCTAAAGATCCCTAATTTGGCTGTGTTGTATTAGACTCATGGTTTGGAGTTCAACAATATGTATAGGAGGATGAGTGTGGGCGCGTTTACTTGCACTTATCACTAGAATACTACTTAGATGTTTGATAGCCTTGGAGACTTGCTTACAAGTGTTTTAGGAAGGAGGAGTTTGTGAAGTTGATGTGGATCTAGGGAACTTGAAGCAATAATTACAATGATGTTGTTTATTTCTATATTGACTTGATAAGGAAGGTTTTTCACCTGTAAAGGAATTGTTAACACTTGTTTGTCCACTGAGAAATATGTTGGGAATGGGCTATGTGTGATTGTAGTGAAACTTTGTAGATAAAGATAAAAACAACCCTAAACTTTAGAAATACCAAAATGCATCCACACAATAGACAACAGAAGAATATAGAGAGAAACCTCAAGGTAGGGTAAGACTATCAAATACTCCTTATGGAAAGAATCCCTCCATAAGCCATAATCACTACAATATAGTACTCAACATCCAACATGTCTCAATACAATGATCTACTAATGTATTTATACTCGTCTCATGAGTATTTCTTGTCATGTTGTTCTATAGAGAAGAATATGTCCAAGGCACCCTATGAGGAAAAATATCCTTCCTGCTTTACACTATCTGAAAATTTCCAGTAACCTAAGGGGTAACCCTCTTGATTGTAAATATTTTGTATTAAAGAGTTCTTCAAATAAAATTGAAGAATGGGGTTTATTTCAAGTACAAGACTTGAAATAGTCGATTGAAAATAACTAAAGAAACAAAGAGTTCAAAAACCGCTTAATGAACAAATGCAATGATTTACACAAAGGGCACCATATTCTTGTTTAACCAGCATTAAAAGTGAATACAAAATAGAAAAAAAAAGAAAATAATGAATATTAATCCTTCTAAAAGGTACTTTATTAACACAGAGAATATTTCAGAAGAATGAGATACAAAAAAGAAAATATATAACTAGAAGGAAAATAAAAAATATCAAAGAAAACTTGAATATCATATCAATAATTATTCCTCGACTTCATCAAAATTCAATAGTAAATAATGTAAACAGAAACTAGAATAAAGGAATTCAAAACATCGATATATAAAGCCAACATTCATAATTATATAAGTCATCACGTGAATAAATAAGAAGACGTATGTTGTATTCAAAGCTTCAAATGATTACGTAAATAGGTTTTCTTGAGAGTAAATCCCAGAAAATATTTTTGAATTCAAAGGTATTATTTGGTGTTATGGTTTCATTTATTGTGTTGTTGCGTTGCTATTCTCTGCATTATTTCTATTTTATGCTATTATAATAGATATGGTACCTTACAAGTGGTATCATATCACTTTCCTTGGCAGAAAATTGTAGGTTATTTTTTTTTTCAGGGTAGAGACGTATTCTAGCGTCTTAAAGCTACAAATATTTGTCATTCAACGCATAAATTTGCAGTCAAGGAAGCATACACACATGAAATACAAGTGGTACTTAAGTGCACATTGTTGGCCACTCTTGTAACCCATGTTGGTACCCCTTTGAGTGGTAACACATGAGAGATAACCTATATATGAATCGAGCTAGATATCTTGAAGCCCTCCGTAGATAAACCAATTAGAAGCATGACTGCTATAGTGCCACCGAGAACAACACTCAAGAAGATACTCTCCAGTACCTAGGTAATTGGTTAGTACGGCTAAGGGCACAGTCTAGCCTCCTTAGTTGGTGCCCTGAGATATTGGGTCGAGTATTATTGTCGGACCCCGCATGTATATCAGAGCGTTACAGCACAGGGAAAACCCTTTTCTGTAGAAACTATGAATACTCTAACCTTTGGAAATAGTGGATGATGGTGATTGTGATTACTCAATTCTAGATATTTACATATTATTTTTTATGGAGATTTGATCAAATTATTTTAAAATAGAAATTTGATAAAAAAAATTGTGTAAGGGTCATTTGACTTGACTTGTGATTTATTAGTTTAAGGTACTAGATGTGAAGATATGTGGATCGTTATGTGAAGTAAGTGTTTATTGGTTGTATGTGTTTGAGGTGATGTTGTTTTGGTGTGACTATGCATTGTAGTTGTCAATCCACTTGCATTAAAGACAAAATGGTTGACATTAAAGTCTTGGAAATCGTCAATGATGGTGATTGTGATTACTGAATTCGAAGGACCAAACTCACTTTGGTATGGATGCCCGGTGGTATCATGTTTGTTTACCATTTCTTAAGTGGAAGGTCATCTGTGGTATCATGTTTGTTTACCATTTCTTAAGTGGAAGGTCATCTATGGTATCATGTTTGTTTACCATTTCTTAAGTGGAAGGTCATCTTTACTCTCTCACAATGTAGTATTTTATTATTTGAACACATTTACTCTTTGTTTGTCCATATGCTTTGTTCATAGGCTTATGCATGATCGGTTATTACAAATGTGTGTATAGGGTGAAGAAGTGTTTATGTATACTGAATTTTTGAATAAGATATGATAAAGTAATGGTGCATATAATATTTGGTTAAGAGATTAAAATGGTTAGAACAAAACATTTCAAAAAAATTCTAGTGAGATTTTACATGGGTTTATTTTAGGTTAGAATTCTATGATTTTTTTAATTTTTTTTAACAAAAAATACATTAATCTTTCATTTGAGAGTAAATGAGTTAAAATGAACTCTCTACCAAGAAATTGTCTCAAGGGAGAGTCTTTGGTCAATGAAAACAATAGAGTTTGTTGCAATTTAACAATGGTCTCGATCCTTGCACTTTTGAAGATATTTTATCGAACTTGCAACCAATGAATTCATCTTTGAATCTAATTTGTAATGATATAAGAATTTGATGTTTTTGTTAAGAATTACCATTTTCTAATATTTTTATTCTAAACTTCATCATTTAATAGTTTTGTTGTTATCACAATAGTTGCAATGAAAATTCAATATCATCAAAATTACAAAAAAAAAAAAGAGTTTATTTCCTCAAAAGGTATTTTTAATTTTCTTTGTAATGATCACATGAAATAGAAAATTGATGCCACAAAAATGTGTCAATATGACACCATTTTTTCTTCTTTTATTATATTTGATAAATAATGAAAAATATGATTGAAATCCGAATAATCAACAAAATTATTCAATGCAATACTATGTAGATTTGCGCCCACACACACACATGTGTGTGTGTCTCATTATGGTTACCTAAATTTTTCAAGTATATGAACTTAATAAATATCACATTTATCCCACAATATGTCCATAAATAATATTTTTGAAATATAAACATAAATATAATAGTAATTCTATGCAAATCCAAGTAAGAGTGTTACCATTTTCATGTTTTCACCATGTAGCTAGTACTGCATATGTTGGAGTGGATATATCTATCTGCCACATTTCCAACTTAAGATAATTGTGTCTGAACATCGAAAATTTAATGTATGTGTGAAAGTCCCGAAGGAGGATCACATGTAAGGTGATTATTTAGTGTTGAGGAACTATCCTTGTGCATACTAGTTACTTGGTTAGTGTAAGAGTATTGCATGGCTAAGAGAGCCTAAAATGGTGTGACGATACATGTCAATTTATGGCGATGTTTTCAAGAGGTAGTTCTTGGAAAGAGCATGAAGGTCACTAAAGATTTGTTGGGTTCGAATATTGGGTTGGTCTCTTATGTTATTTCTTGTATATTAAAGTTTTTATGATGTTGCATGCAACAAGTGTATGGTTGTAAATCATACATAGGCATGTGTACCCCTAATTTGGTTGTGTTGTATTAGACTCATGGTTTGGAGTTCAACAGTATGTATAGGAGGATGAGTGTGGGTGTGTTTACTTTCACTTATCACTAGAAGACTACTTATATTTGTTTGATAACCTTGGAGGCTTTCTTACTAGCATTTTAGGAAGGAGGAGTTCATGAAGTTGATGTGGATCTAGGGAACTTGAAGCAATAATTACAATGATGATGTTCATTTCTACATTGACTTGATAAGGAAGGTTGTTCACATGTAAAGGAATTGTTAACACTTGTTTGTAGTTAGAATCTAGGTGTAGAACCCACCTATTCCAACTAGACCCTCTTGTCTGTTTTTGTTCAACATGTTCTTTTGCACTTCTTTGTATTTGTGGATTCTACACTTTTGGAGATAATGCAGGAAGCCCTACACATCTTGCAGGTGGATATTAGGTGGCCTCTCACCTAATCCAAGCTGGATTATTTTGTATGTTTTTCATGTCATCACATCTTTTGTACTTCGGGGCTGTTTTGGAGGCCTAAACAATGTTTTGGCTGTCCTGATAAAAGCTGTAGATGGAGTCAAATTTTGGCCGATTGAAATGTGTAGTTCTCTGAAAGACCTTTCTAATGGGCTATCATGCTCCTAAAAAAAATATCATATGCAAAAATTGTGTCCCAGGAAGTTGACTTATCAACTGCCCCCATCGGGGCCTGCAAAACCTTTTGATTTTCATCTTCTAGGATTAGGTTTTGGATGTCTAGTGTTTGGAATTCATGAGTAATATCAGAAAGGAATCTAGAGCCCCATTGTAATTCATTACGCTTTCGAGGAAGGATCTTTCGAAGCCACATCTCTTCTTAGAGATAGCTATGACCATTCGATCAAGTGTTTGATTCTTTAGTTTTCTGATTTCAGTCTATTTCATTTATTTAATAGAAGATATTGTTCATTGGATATCCTATGTTATTCTTGTATATTTGTGTTTATTGTATTCAATCTATGAATCAGTTCATTCCGCTCCTAAATCCAGTTCAGTGGTATCACTGCTTGGTGCTCTTCATTTATTTTTCTTGTTGCATGTCCAACACAAGATCTCGGTACAAGAAGTTTGGACTCAAACAATCGAGAGTCGTTTACTGTCTTCATAGCGTCAGGCACGAGAAAACAATCCATGGGAAGAAAATAAATATAATGGAGTAGGAGATCCTATTAAATGTTGCTCGAGGAAGTATAGCAGTTCAATGGAACATAATGATGGACAACTTCAGGATCCTTTGTGATTTACTTCAAGGAAAACATCTTACCGTTAAGCTGACCAGCCACAACCCCAGCAGGTACAGTTGAATTTTTATATTCCATTATTTGGAAAGGATTAATAGATCGGATGTTGTGATGAGTGAATCTCGAAGGTTATTTTTGGTCCACAATTTTTCGATAGGGGAAAGATTACTTTTGCACTCCTTCGATAGGGAAAAGATTACTTTTGCACACCTCAAGGTCGTCCCCCATGTTAAGGACTGGTGGGATACTTACTCTGAGAAAAGGGTCGTAGAGGAATCTACAATATTTGTGGTGGCCCCAACATGGGATTCCTTCGGGGATGCCATTAAAGAACAATACTACCCTGTTGGAAGATACAAGGACCAGTATACCAGATGGACCACCCTGCGTTAAGAAAGGGACCATACAGTACCAGATTTCACCAATATTTTCCAAACCCTGTGCATAAAATTGGGTATCAAAGACTCTGAGCGTCATTTGGTGCTCAAATACCGCGGTTGTTTTCATAGATACATTCAAACATAAATGGAGTTTTTGTACATCACCTCATTAGTCACGACTTATATATACGCTGTCAAGATCGAGCATAAATTTAAGCAAAAGAGGCGAGAGTTTGGATTTGCAAACTCCTCACAGCTGAAGTAGGGAAAAGGCTACCCCAACCCACACAACAAGGGACGAGCCGAGATGGTTGCTCTCAGGAAAACCAATCCAAGCCACAACAAAAGAAGGGAAATGAGAAGACGAAGAAGGACATGGGAAAATGGTGTGAGTACCATAAAATCCCTTGGCACAACATTGAAGAATGTTGCTCCAAGAAGTCACTCATGGCCGAGATGAAGGCTTCCGAGTAGGAGGTCGATTCTAATTCTGAATCAAATCCGAAAGGAGGGAAGCAGATTATCGATGATGAACCCAGTGCCATTGTCACTACCACCGAAATCCGGCCAAGTGAACCAGAAGAACTATAGGAAGGGGAACGCTTCTTTTACTCACAGATATGGGTAAAGGGGGTTCCATTTCATTTCATTATCGATAGGGATAGTCAAAATAACCTAATTTTAGAAGAGGTTGTCAAGAGGCTGGACCTTCTAATGACACCGCACCCACATCCCTACACCATCGGATGCCTTCGCTAGGGAAGATATCTTAGTGTTAGCCAATAGTGTCATCTACCCTACGAAATCATGCCTTTCAAATATGAGGTATTGTGTGATATTTCTCCCCTTGAATTTTGTGATGTTCTTTTTGGACAACCATATTTGTGGAAGCGTCATGTTGTGTATGAGTCTAGACCCTGCCACCTACTATGAGTCTAGACCAGAGGTAGTGCCACCTACTATTATTTCTTTAATATTTGCTAAGCAATGCAGTAAGGTCATTTCACAGACTGGAAATTTCATCGTCTTTGTGATCCATGCTCATAGTAAGCATAAGTTCACCGCCACATCTATGGCCTCTACACAGAGACTTTCTTTGCAACAGAAGAAAGTGGACGAGATCGTGGAAGAATATAGAGACATCTTCTCCTCACCCATCAGGGTACCGACGCACTGTCAAATCAAGCATCCAATTGATTTGACCCCTGGTGCACCTATACCTAATGGACTAGTCTATCATCACTCGATGATGGAAAATGATGAAATCAGGCATCAGATCCAAGAGCTTCTTCAAAAGGGGCACATCATACCCAAATCCCCCCCCTACAGAAGCCCAACTGTATTGGTGCATAAGAAGGATGAGACTTGGCGAATATGCATTAATTACAGATCCTTAAACAAAATCACAGTCAGGAACCGGTACCCAATTCCCAGAATTGATGACCTTCTTGACCAACTAAAGGGGGAAAAGTTCTTCAGCAAGATTGACCTAAAGTCTGGCTACCACCAGGTTCCCATAAAACTAACTGATGTATGGAAGACAACCTTCAAATCTAAATAAGGTCTTTTCAAATGGTTGGTCATGCCCTTTGGCCTTAAAAATGCACCAACAACTTTCATGAGGTTGATGGATGATGTATTGTGACCCTTAACCAACTCCTTTGTGGTGGTATATTTGGATGACATCCTCATCTTCGACAGAACTTGGGAGGAGACCATGCGGCATATTCAATAGGTTTTGAGCACTCCATGGCAACACAAGCTATATGTCAACCTGGAAAAATTCTCTTTTGGCATGAGCAAGGTCCAATACTTGGGCTACATTGTTGATGAGCATGGGTTACATGTTGATCCAGCTAAGATCCAAGTCATATGTGACTGTCTAGCTCCGACCACACTAATTGAGCTTCAAATCTTCTTGGGACTGACCAACTTCTATCGACGGTTCGTGTTGGGATTGTCCCATATTTCATGGGCCCTTAGTCGGGTGACCAAGGTTGGTGGCAGGGAAAAGTTCATGTGGGGAAAGAAACAACAACGAGAATTCGATGATTTAAAGCATCGCTTGCGCTCAGATCCAATACTCTCCTTGCCCGATATGAAACAACCATTCGAGATTGAGACTGATGTATCTGACTATGTTACAGGCGCAATTCTCACTCAACATGACCATCCGATGGCATACCATAGTGAGACACTCTCAGATACTGTCCGAAAATACCCCACCTATGACAAGAAAATGTATTCCATTGTACAAGCCTATCGTTAATGGAAACATTACATTATGGGAAAGGATACAATCATCCACACTGATCACAAGCCCCTGCAGTTCATACAGACACAGGGGAAATTTCAGAATGATTGCCATCAGAAGTGTCCCACCTACATGCAACAGTACCATCTCAACACCGATTATAAGACAAGGATCTCAAATTGTGTCACTGACTGCCTCAGTCGACCTCTTGTGGTTGCACTCACCAATATGCTCCATTCCTGTGTACATGAGGCATCTAAGTGGCCCCAACTTTATCAACAAGATCCATACTTCTCCACCACCTATCAACTATTGGGTATAGGCATGACTGTCACTAATTTTCACATTCAAGATGGACCATTATACCATTTGGGCCATCTCTGTGTTCCTATAAGAAATCATGAAAAGATGATCTGGGAAGCCCACTACAGTCGTATGGAAGGACATTTTGGTGTGGAGAAAACTCTGGTTGTTCTTTAGAAACATTTTTATTGGCCAAAAATTTGACAGGACGTCAACAAGTATATCATATCTTTCACTGTCTATGCCATTTCCAAGCCAACCATCAAGAATAAAGGCTTATACACCCCTCTTCCTACCCCCGAAAAGCCTTGGGAATCCATCTTAGTGGATTACATGTCTGGCCTTCCTTCCACCAAGAAAGGTAATGACTATGTATTTGTGGTCATTGATTGGTTTTTGAAGATGGCCATCCTCATGACCTGCAAGAAGAATACCATAGTGGCAAATACTGCCAAGCTCTTCTTCAAACAAGTTTGGGTCCATTTTGGGATACAACAGACCATCATCTCTGACCGGGACAACAGGTTCCTCAACACATTTTGGTCAAGTCTCTGGTCACTGTTGGACACCAAGCTCACTAAATCCACTTCTTTCCACCCCCAAACAAACGACCAAACATAGGTTGTCAATCAGATCATTATGCACAACCTACACATGTACAACTCTAAGCATCCACGTACATGGGATGAGAGTCTCCCCTATGTTCAACACAATTACAACAGGGCTCTCCATAGCTCCACCCACCATAGCCCATTTCAGGTGGGGCTAAGATTCCAACCCTTGGGTCCCATAGATGTTGCACTACCTCTTTCCACCACACAGACAAACTCTTCCCATGTTCATTCTGAGAGCGACAAAGACACCAGATTCATTGAGAGGATTCAACACATCCGTCAATAGGTCCAGGAGATTGTGTAGAAATCCAATGCTAAGTACAAGAAACACCATGATCAACACAGGGTACCACACCAGTTTCAGTTTGGCAAAAAATTCTGGTTACATTTGCAGAAAGAGCATCTCACGGGGCCCCATTGGCAGCTTCACCCACTATCACCAAGGTTGTGGGTAGGAATTCTTTTGAGCTCAACACTCCACCCTCCTTGGCTTGCACCCAGTTTTCAATGTGGACATCCTTTGGCCATATTTTCCACAATTATTTTACACCTCAGAGATCGCAGAATAGCTGACACTAACAAAGCTCAACCCTGAATGCATGGAACAATCATTCACTAATCATATAGTGGAAACACAGGTTAAGGGAACTCGCCATTAGAGGATCCAACTTCATCGGGTTGTCAAGGTAGGGAAACTCCTACACCAAGGCAAGTCGCTCACCCAAGGCCAAATCTAGCAGAATTTTCCTCACCTAATGGGGGAACTCAATGCAATGGAGACCATTGCTTCCTAAGGGGGAAGGATTGATCCAGGTGGATATTGGTGGACACCCACCTATTCCAACTGGATCCTCTTGTACGTTTTTTGTTCAACATGCTATTCTGTACTTCTTTGTAATTGTGGGTTCTACACTTCTGGGGTTGTTTGAATCCCTACACATCTTCTAGGTGGATATTAGTGGCCTCTCACCTAATCCAAGTGGCTTATTTTGTATGTTTTCATGTCAACACATCTTGTTGTACTTTTAGGGCCATTTTGGAGGCCTAAACAATGTTATTTTGTCTCACCACAGTCAAAATGTAGACATAGTCAAATTTTGATGGCATAATGTGTATCTCTCTGAAAGACCTTTCCAATGGGCTATCATGCACCTAAAACGGAGGTCGTATGCAAAAGTTATGACCCCAGAAATTTGAGGTACCAACTTACCCATAGGGCCCCACATGACTTTTGACGTTTCACCTCCTGGGGTTAGGTTTTTGGATATCTAGGGTTTTGGAATTCATGAGTAATATCAAAAATTCCTCTAGAGCCTCATTGTAATTCATTCTGCTTAGACCAATGCACATAGAAGCCACATCTCTTCTTAGAGATAGCTACCACCATTCAAGCAAGTGTTTCAATTATGCAATTTTATAGTTTCAACCTATTTCATTTATTTAATAGAAGATATTGTTCACTGGATATATGTGTTATTATTCATATCTCTGTGTTTATTGTATTCGGTCTATAACCAATTCGTTCCGCTCCTAAATCCAAATCACAAGCGAGAAATATGTTGGGCATGGGTTATGGGTGATTGTAGTGAACCTTTGTAGATAAAGATAAAAGACAACCCTAGACTTTAGAAATACCAAAATGCATCCACACAATAGACAACAAAATAATATAGAGAAAAACCTTAAGATAGGGTAAGATCATCAAATACTCCTCATGGAAATAATCACTCCATAAGCCATAATCACTACAATATAATACTCAACATCCAACATGTTTCAATACAACGATACTCATGTATTTATACTTTTCTCATGAGTATTGCTTGTCATGTTGTTCTGTAGAGAAGAATATGGCCAAGGCACCCTATAAGGAATTTTTTTTTTCCTACTTTAGACTATCTGAAAAATTCCAGTAGCTTGAGGGGTAACCCTCTTGATTGTAAAGATTTTGTATTAAAGTGTTCTTCAAATAAAATTGAAGAATGGGGTGTATTTCAAGTACAAGACTTGAAATAGTTGATTGAAAATAACTAAAGA